>CM017559.1:65124505-65374505 GCA_007844125.1 Sinonovacula constricta | reverse complement strand
AGTTCAGAGCAGTATAAAAACAAATCTGCAATCAATGGTGCACAGTTGGTTCCCATAGGAATACCAATTACTTGTCTAAATAAATAGAGTGCTTTTTATGTAAATATTGTCATATAGGAAACGTAGAGCTTCACAAACATCCGAGCAAGTCCACATAGTAAACTTTTTCTAAGAAAGTGTTGGTAAAAAATGCATTACTTTCATGACATGCAGTCTATAGACGTTGCGCTGGAGCAAATGTTTTCTCAATGAGAGCAATCAATTTGGTCTTAATAAAATTATGAGGTAAAATAGTGTACAGCGTAAAGAAATCGTTAGTATTAACTGCAGAGCAATGAAAGTTCAAAGTACGAAACTTGTCTAAGACTTCTGAAGAATTTTTAAAAGACCAAAAAATGTTAATTCCTGAATTTTCATACACTTTTTCACAATATTTAACTACGTGATTGCGAAAGGCTGTAAGGCAAGACGTAAGTAGTTTAGATTTGTGAGTGGTGGTGCTAGAGCTGGCATTAGCTATGAGTCGTGACTTGTATGGTGTTTTGTGAAGCTTAGGAATCCAGTACAGTGAAGGAAGTTTTTCTTGTTTAGATTCTATTTGGATACTAAAATTATGCAATATCTGTTTATGTTTGTCAATGACTGTCTGAAAGTCAAGGTTGGAGCTAGAGTAAGAACTGGTGGTGGATAACTTAGCACTCAGAACATTATCGTAATAAATTCGTCAAACAAAAAAAAATATGTTGTATATAGCTTTGTCTGCAATTTATCGTGAATATTCTGAAATGACTGTTCTAGATGTTTTCAGTGATAAAAATGTTTCTTAGGTAAACTTGAAGGATGGGAGCGGTAGAATTTAACGCGATTTTTTATAATCTTAAGAATGGCTTTCTTCCATGTATTGAGTGCTACTGTATCCGTGTTTTCTCTTTTACACCAGCGATCGGCAAACAGTTTAATTGCCCCAGCTATTTCATTGCAACAAATGTCAAAATCGATTTCATCTGGCAGGCGACATTTCGGACTCTTAAAGAGTAATTTCTTAATTTATAGTCATCGATGATGTTTAACTCGTTTTATAGAAAACTTTTATACATCGGCTATCCCGTTTTGCAATAAACTTATGTTTAGTTCCAAATGTATTTATTTTCTTGCCTCAAATATCTAAAATCACCTATAAACTTTGGAAACACATTAATGTGTGACATTTAAAGTGGTTTCATACACTTTTGAGACATTGTTTCACGATATTATATCTTTGTTGGTTTAGATTGTTTTCTAAACTTTGATCCTTTCCTTGTGTGGGTTTCTTAATTTTCACATTTATAATTTTGCCATTCGATATCACTGCATATTTACGGCAAGGTGTCACCAATTTTTTCTTAATATAAGTCACCGCTTGGGCCGTTTTATTCAGACTGCTATCATGTTTGAAATTGTTAGTTTTTTATTTCCAGTACATATGTACATATGTTGATATTTAATTTTGATTAGTGTTATTTTGGTTGTATATAGTATTTTTTCAGTGCTTTGCTTGCTATTAAGCTTCTTACGCTGATGGTATATTTTATTTACACTGTTTGTAACAAAAGAACTACAGTAAGTGCGAGGTCAGAGCGCTCCTCCAACCAGGTCTATGTACCCAGTCTGCCCTTTTGATGACTTTAGGAAATTGGAAACTGTTAAAATTCGGTTCGTATCGAATGTCTCGTCTCTGTGTTTCTGTCACTTTTTACATTTTCTCTATATGCCCCTGTCTAGTAGTAGTACAAAATTTAAATTCCGTCTTTGTTTTCTTGTGTACCTATTGCTTAAATCATTCTTTTGTTCTTCATGATAAATCATATCATATATAGCCATATGTTAATATTTGTAATTGGGAAGAATTAAAATCCTTTTATTTGGCATTAATATAATGTAATTCTTTATCTTTAAAATAGAGCCGAATTAAGTTCATATTCTAAAAAGGCAATCTTTTAATTAGAAATTATATCAAATTTAATGTCTGACAAGTATTAAAGTAAATATGCTACAAATTGGATTCTTAAACGGCACGGTAGAATGTCAAAGTAAACAAGCTAAACTTTGATCCTTTAGCGACGCGGTGATACTTTTTTGTTTCCTCTTTCTAGGCAAACTATAAGAAAAGCTTATAGGTAGGAGCCACTTATATCAGGGAACAGAAACATAAAATTTAATGTTTCCCTTTTTCTGTCGTAATTGTATATCTGTCATTGTCTTTTGTTCTCATCCATTTTCTATTTCATTTTCAACGGTTTTCACTCATTGCATTGCACTCATTTTTCACATTCATCGCTTTATATATACAATGCATTAAACATATGCGTTTTCTTTCCTTTAGAATTAATAAGCGAGTCAAAGATCTAGGAATGTGAATTAGCAAATAGTGAACACATTTTTAACAGGTGTTATACTAAAGGACCCTTTCATATCTTAATAATGCTTTAAATATTTCGCCTTTTAAATTAGTAATTTCTTTGACATTCTAGTTTTTGCATAAGTTCTCTTATGCTCTAATGAAAACGATACTATTTTAACATTTTCTTTCAACTATTTGCAAATGACACATGTTTTTTTTTTTTTTTTTTTTTTTTTTGTATTTATTGGTATTATGTTACTGTCAGAAACATTCTTTTTTACCTAATTGCTATGCCATTGTTTATGTGATCCAATCTACAACTTGGTTAAGATAACATCTTGACAACAGGTAAATAATAATGGTCCTATAAAAATTTACACAGATATTTAAATTTTATCTACCTGTAAACAAAGGCAAACAAGGTAAGTTAGAGCTGCTTTGAGAAAGATTGTCAGAAAATCCTTTTATTTCAAATTATTTGAATAGAACCGTCACTGGACTGAAAACAGTCTTTATACATTGGATACAAATTTGACAATATAATATCATGTGATTATAAAAAAAATATTAATAAGTACAGTTTGAATAATAACTCTAAATGGCAAGCAGTAAAACACATCATATTACATAAACTTCATCTATAAATTATTGCTAATTGACGTAATATGCTAGAAGAGTTCACAAATGCAGTGTCATATTAAAGATATAGGTAACTTTCGTGTAAACTACGCATTGACTAAAGGTGTAGTTTTGCACTACCGGTTTCAGCACCTACTTATGCATATAATAGTTGTACTTCAATTGACTGTCACGCCGAATACTTTAGCGCTATTTTTTCCCTACATGCAGTTTGATTTTGACGTTTGTTACGTGGGTTACCCATGTCAAACACCTATTTTCTTTAAATATCAATTTTCTTCAAGCTTTCCGTTCTTTTTCAATTTGTCAAAATCATATTAATATAAAATATAAGTCACATTTCTTCTAAAATAACAAAACAACAACAACAAAAATGAGCTGTCATTAAAAGTAAAGATATGTCTTCATATGTTGTTAATGAATTTTTGCCATGGTCATGTAAATTTGTATACATTTACAATAATATTTATATATATATATTGATGAAGTGAAAATATGTTTACAGTGAGGAATAGTTAAAATGGATCATAGGATTGGTTATCAGATATTCAGAAGCCTTTTTAGAGGTATTTGTCTGCGTATAATCCACACAGCGCCCCCACCCCCTGTATATTATATATGTCTATAAAACCTTGTCGATTAAAGAGTTAAATTAATTAAGATTTACGCCGTTTCCTTATAGCCGAACGATTGTAAGTGAAACAATTATCCTAACAACCATACAAACAAACAAACATACAAACAAATAAAACGCAACTCTACACCCGTGTTTATACAGATATTATGAAAACTGCATATGATAAAAGCTTATTATTAGATGACAGTTATAAATAATATCACAGTGTACTTCTGAGATAAATGTGCATTCTTAGGCAGCCATTTAACTTTTATATATAAAAATATATGACAAAGTCCTATGAGTATTGCAACATGTACCAAACTCAAAAAAGGCACAGAACAAAGGTATTTCACATGCAAGCCACGCGAAAAGTAAGAACAAATCTGTCATGAGTCATTTAAGGAAAGGAGCAAACCCGACAGTTACCGCCTTCGAACGGTCAGTCGACAATATGGACCGACTGGGGTGCTTAAACCGGTTTTACAGAGCTCTAACTTCGCACTTCCTGACGAGTTTCTCAAATGCAAGCAACGAAAAGAAAACGATCTATTTGAAAACGAAATGTCAATGCGCTGATATTTCCTATACGTTATGACGAAAGTAGTGACGTCATCGAAAAATAATGTCCACATAGTGTTCAGAAAAGGAATATGGTATTATTTCGATTTGAAAAACAACACAAAAATGGTTGACCGCAAATAAAATTAACTTTCTGAATCATGACATTACCAGACCAGAGACGAATAAATGGTTGTAGCATCCTGTTCATGTGAAGATGGAATTGAAGAACCAAAGTTCAGTGTCCATCAAAGAAGATACACGTAACAATCCTTATAGGATGAATTGAATGACAACATAGATTACATGCACGGGAAGATTTTTTACGACCGCCACACTGCACAAGTAACATTGTTGTGATCATGAATAAGAATATATGACAAAGTCCTATGAGTATTGCCATCTACTTTTAGGCTCTGGTGATAATATTCGGACTGTTGTAAGAATAAGAGGGAGGGATATTAACATAGTATGTTACAGTATGAAACACGACATAATGTGAGGTATCTTATTTACCTCTCTTACGTTTTACTAAAGTCATTTTTACTTGCTTGACATTACGGAAATTGTTTATGTCTCATAGGCGCATAATATAACAATCAAGTCTGAAACATCATAACATAGGCAAGAATAGTAGCTTTAGATCAGTCAACAATGATTTAAAGCATACAAACGTATGGTTCATCGACTAGCTCTTAATGGCTCCGTTAAATCTGATTTAAATGTCCTTGGGATTGTGGGTTCAAGCAAACATCATATTGAATATAATAGCCAAATTACTAGATGACTTATCATCGGAAAAAAACACGCATGGTCATTCTATATAATTCTTATTTCCTTATACGATTTAACAAGTCAACACATGCCATACATCTGGAGAAATTTATCGTAACTACTGCCAGGCGTATCAAAAGTATTATGGTATGAACATTTAGAATAATAAGCATCAAGACTATTGTATCAGACTGATTTGATCTTCCGATGGAACGTTTAATGTATCAAGACAGTGAGGCCAATCATCAACAATCGCGCGTTTCAGGGGCCTTCATTTTCTCATTTGAAAATCAATACATAACTTAGTCAACAGATCTTCAGCATCTGTGGTACGTTGTCTTGTCGCAGTGATGGGCTATGTCATTCGCGTGTATCTATTACAAACGGCATTTGCGTAATTAATGTCATAAATATAATAAAAATAGTCATGCCTAAAGAACTGATTTACTGTTTGTGATGTTTCTTGAAAAACCAATCTTCATTTTTTTATCGAAACTGGTAAATCGGGAAAAACAAAAACTATACAGAACTCTTTGAATTTCTAGAGTATGTTGTTTGATGTTAATGTTGGCAGGTTCAGCATTTGCTTGCCACATAAGAACAATTGAAAAATGTTTTTTACCTTTCCATAACAAACGAATGTCTGTTCAGCATAAAGAAATAAAGACGATGGATTGATCTGACTTTTGAATCAATGTTTAATGAATATTTAGCGACTTCATTCATATCCCCAAATTGTTTTGAAAGGTTTTATTTACGCCTTTCTTAAAGGTGGTATCCAACAAATTGGGCCTATTTTTTTCTCAAATGACCAAACAAGTCAATGTAACGTGAAAAGTTTCTGCAAAATGCTGCTCATTAGTGACTTACATCTGTATGAATAGTGAATCATAAATTCATTGCATAAAGTCATTGCAAACGAGTATTCAAACCAGAGTTGTCTTACTTTTAATATAGAAAAGCTCGTTACAAATTACTACTATTGTAATCGAATTTGATATTAAGCAGGGGTCATTATCGTGTTTTATTTAGATTTGGTAAGGCTGAGTTTTTTTAACGTTTTCCGTAATTTCCGTAAGTTGTATTGTCTAACAATTTAGGTAGTGTTCAAAGCCATCTTAATCTAGAATAATTTATAACCTAATGGCCAAACGAGTTAGTATTAAATTTATTTGATATAGGGAAACTTTCGGATACCACCAGTTAGTGCACTCACGCGGTATCTAAAATATAGAAAACTCCCATGTTAGTAAAAACGGTAAAGACAAGAAATACCATTGCTTCACACTTCTGTTGACTAGACAAATTGCTTAATGCAAACAGGCATTTTGAAGGTATAGGAACTGTTCGCTAAGGTATAATTTACAGATTAGAGAAATTATTGATTTCGTTTGTAAAGCTAAAGGAGAATTTAGACGCTTTAGTGCCATAATATCTTATTTATTTTGTAAACAAATTCATGGTTGAGATTATGTTATAACTGATGCTGTCGATTTTGAGACGGTCAGTTCAAATTCCATGAGATTGTTGTAATTTACGTTACATTTACAAATACTAATTTTACAAGTTTTTAACGGGTGATTTGTGTACTTTCGTAAAACTAGATAATGTCCATGGCAAAATGTGGTCAAAAAGATTATTAGTCAGGATTATTATTCAAATTTTACGTTTCGAATTCTTCTAACTCAGTGTCTCCCTTAAACTATGTTCATTCGTTGTAGGGGATTGGTTTTCTGTCGACTACTTGTCAATTATCGTATCGTTATAAATACGCATCATTTTCAAGACAAAATAAAATTTACACGACATTTTAAGCAAAATACTGCTCAATAGTTTTCGGGTACATATTGCCACTAGAAAGCTTAATACTTAAGAGAATGTTTACAGCACAGAATCCCTAAGTACATTTCGTAGTCATTGTATATATTTATTAATATAAATAAATATAGTACATGTATATATTGAAATTATTAAAATAAACACGAAGCATTCGGCTAGTTCTTTTAAAAACTACAAACACCTTTCAGTTTCGATTAACTGCCTATTAAACATTTCCATAATTAAATACTTTGTGTATTATAAATGCGCATTGGATAGGATTGAAAATATAGTCCAAAAATTTGTTTCGATTTGAAAAATTGAACTTTTTAACAACACAATATATAAACATTGTATGTGATGGTTGAAACTGATACCGCTTGCTTAAACAATATGTCAATATTACTACCCACTTTTGTATTCACACAATCGCTGTCTCACTTAACTTTTTTAATCTACCGTATCTTTGCAGGATAACCTTATCGCAAAGATATTTCCCTCCAGTTCGTTCTTTATTCCATTCAGGTAACAACCATATTAGAAATATGACGAATATTTTTGTGCGCAAAGAACAGTCCCTCGTTAGTGACGTAAGAATAACTTGGAGTGTCTTTAACTGACAGATTCATGGTACACACATCAAGGCTCAAATTCTGTGTCAACTGCCATTTTATGGTTTCTGGTTATTAGGCAATTTGTGACATGTAATAATTTTATATGGAAGAGCATTCTATACGTTTATACTCTTGTGCAAAATGGTATAACTACTGTCGACAAATTGACTGACGAACACGCGAGGTCAAGCATTCTTATGATGAATAAACAAAGAAGCGCAATCATTTGGCCAGAAAAAAACATTCTCTGAACCAGGCTTCTGAATGCGTGGCTAGACAACCAAACGAGCAAGTGTGTATTAAAAAAACATGTTTTTGTTAAAATAGTTTCTTGGAAACTAATCAGAACAAATAAAATATAAATAGCTGAAACATTTTTAATCGTCCACAAGTTGAAACTATGTCAGACTATTATTTTACATCAGCATGTGCTGTGGTGCGCTTGCGTCGATATTGGCCATCATGAAATTTGAAAGACAGCTCTAAACCGCCATTGTATATTTATATTGTATTGTTCACAGAATTAATTATGCAGCAATTGAGGTATATCGTAAGTCATATTGCAATAAAGTGTGCGATGACAGTGTATTATCAGCGATCAAAGATTGTTATATAAAGCTCGAAACCATTTATTTTTTACTGAAAAAGTAACTGATCAAGTGTAAAAATATTTTGTCATACAGGTAACTCATCAGTTCTGAAGCTGCTGGCAATGACCTAATAAAAGGTACAGTTTACGGCATGGCGTGTTTGGTTTGGTACATATACAAGGATCTGAAGTAATACAAAGAATGAAGAAATAACTGTTTTAATGCAGTAACTGAAATGGCAAGGAGAGACATTTGTAAAACATTTAAACATATAGCAGTTTTTTTATCAAAACTTAATTTTTACTTTATAAAATATGAAACACAGATTCAATGATGGGTAACACGTAAAGATGTAAAGCTACTGTTTAATAAATCCAATAACAAGGTTTTAAAATGTCCAAATAAAAAGCCTTATCATTTTTTAAAGACGTGAAAATAGAAATGAAAAGTACCTTCGATCTAAACAGAAACTTCCCATTTTATTTATTCTTAACAAATTTAGATATTTGTCATAATAACAGCTTACAGTCATGTCACCGACATTCTCTGACATTAGCAAAAACAGCATTGCGAGCAATTTTGTCACATGTGTCTACAGGTAATTAGATGAGAATAAAGATATCTCCGATTATCAAAACAGAATAAAGGTATATGAAGGGGAAAGTGTAGTTATAACTGTAGTAGCTAACTGTTGCTAATGACATGGGATAATTCTTCAGATTATGGTATTGGTTATAAAATATTTTTTTCATTTCTATAAATTCTGTACCATGTGGGGTATTGCGTTAAATAATTCCGATGTAATGGTATTTGGTAAGGACAAAAACTAACAAGAAAGATATACATTACTTATTGAAAATAAATAAATAAACACATATTAAATACCTTGGTGTTACGTTAAAATAAAATAAAAAAAACTTTAACAAAACGGGCAATAAAAGCATCATTCTTAGTAAATTATTTGTCATTTTTTCCTAAGCAAAGAGTGAAGAAAACTTGATAATGTTTGTCTCTTCATTTTGTTCATATTGTATTTACAAAACACAGATGTTCTTTTAGCAAGTACGATGTTCTAAGTAACAGATATAAGAATGTCGAAAGTAAATTAATTAAAAATATTGTCTGTAAAAAGATGTTTTTAAAATGAATTACATTTTGTTTAGTATGCACTTATGCTAGAAACTCGGGGGTTCATGGTTTACCACAATAAGTAAATTTATTGTCATTCATAAATTCTTCCGGACCAACATATGCTTTGAATGTATTTATAACTAGAATCACACAACATAAAACGTCAGTTGTTCTCTTAGTCCAGTATCAGCCTGTTTCAATATTAATTATGATTCTTATTTATTGTATACTTGTTTTGTACTGTCGTACTGGTATTCTTTATACACTTCAAATATATCACGCTTCAAATCGCTGTTAAAGTTTCTGTCATATTCTAAATAAGATTTAGTTTGCAATGTGATCTTTGGGTCTCCGCGCAGTTACAAGGTAAAAATGGGTTATTTTCGTAAGCTTGCTTGTGAAGAAAAGATAACTAAACACAGTTTTTATAATACATGATTTAAGAGTTCAAAAGGAGGACGCTAAAATATGTTGTTCTGCTAGACAAAGGTTCTGTATATAAGAGAAGAGTTTTTTAACAATCGATAATTACACCTAACTGAAAGTGAAAATCTACATTATTACCCAAATACTACTGTGTTGATGTTTTTCTTTACAACTGGCATGCATAAACAAATTATAAAATGAAGTGAATCATTTTACCAATATTTCTGAACCGTACACTAAAATATGTACACGGAGAGACTAAAAACCGAGCATCAATATACATCCACTTTAATATTTAGAAGTTGTTTGTCTGACAGTTAGTGTTGTTTTAGAACTTATGCATATCTGTTAACGAATGAATTTGACTTTTCATAAAATTATTATGGTTCAAATATATATATTACAAGAGAATATAAGTCAAATTCCTATAAACGTTGCAACAATACCAAAAGCTATTCACATGCAAGCCAAATATAAAAGTAAGAACGAATTTGTGATGAGCCATTTAACAAGAGCAAACCCAACAGTTACCTTCTGAATCTAGTGGGAGTCTTATTAATTAGTTTGAAAAAAATATCGTCATAAAACAGCCTTAAGGATGCCCACATCAGTTCACCTCCTCAATGTTTCGGATATAGAAGGGGAATACCCAAGGATGCCCACATCAGTTCACCTCCTCAATGTTTCGGATATAGAAGGGGAATACCCAAGGATGCCCACATCAGTTCACCTCCTCAATGTTTCGGATATAGAAGGGGAATACCCAAGGATGTCCACATCGGTTCACCTCCTCAATGTTTCGGATATAGAAGTGGAATACCCAAGGATGCCCACATCAGTTCACCTCCTCAATGTTTCGGATATAGAAGGGGAATACCCAAGGATGTCCACATCAGTTCACCTCCTCAATGTTTCGGATATAGAAGGGGAATACCCAAGGATGCCCACATCAGTTCACCTCCTCAATGTTTCGGATATAGAAGGGGAATACCCAAATCCGATTTCTTTTCATTGCTTGCATTTGAGAAACTCGTCAGGAAGTGCGAGGTTAGAGCTCTGTAAAACCGGTTTAAGAACCCCAGCCGTTCCATATTGCCGCTTGACCGTTCCAAGGCGGTAACTGTCGGGTTTGCTCTTTTCGTTAAATGACTCATCACAAATTTGTTCTTACTTGGAGTTTGGTATATGTTGCAATGCTCATAGGACTTTGTCATATATTCTTATAAGGAAAGTGTAAGTATCTCTGGGTTTCCTGGTTTTCAGTTTTAAATGGTAACCATTAATGAAACAATGTCCTTCATCGGTAGATAAAAACGTCTCCCTGCTGACTTGATTAATCAGTTTTCTGGTTTGTTAAAGGCTAGTTATATATAATTTATCGCTATTTTATTTAAATGAAATTCGTGAATCGGATTGCGTTCTCAAAAACATAAAGAAGTACAAACAACAGGTATGTTCTAAAACACAAAATAAAACTAGTTTTGAATTTTGTAGGATTCGAAACAGGGGCCTCTTAGCAATTCAAGGTTTTACTGAACGCACAAATGTATGTTGGTGTTTGTTTGTTTTATTGAGTTTCATAATTTATTACGATGGAATCATTGTTTACACCCCTCGACATAACATTTGTAATGATTGTGTGGCCGTTCAGCCTGGGCGTAACCGTTTATTTTATTTAAAATCGGGCGTAAAAAGATTCAGTCGATATTGTTTTGAGTAGTCGTCTGTGCCAAATACTTCTTGTTTCGAAGATATAAGCATTATTTATTGTCTATGTATATCATTTATTATATACATCAATGAAAAGCGAATCATTAAAACATATTTATTCATATACCCGTTGACAAAAGGCTATTTTAACTTTCTAATTGAAAGACAATCTGTTGAGAATATTCATTTACAAAGAACCGTGCCCTTCATGGTTTTTACCGAGTATGAATTGTATTAATCCTTGACATTGGCATTGATGTTGGACATAAATCTCGATGAAAAAAGATTCCATATCTTGAAGCTGTCCTGTTTGTACTAAAGCTATCTAAAATTTATATCCGTTCTGTATGTTGCTTGTATGATTTGTTGGGGTATATTTTAGTTACCCTTATTAAGGTTAGGATGTGGAGATACTTTACGTATTTTATATATAATGAAAAAAAATACCTGCAAGGTACCTATCAAGACTCCGACCATTTTTACAGAATTGTGATATGGATATGGGATATGGGACTTACGTTGAATAAATTGCTTAAAAGTTGGTCTAGTAATTTAGTATAAACTGCAGTTTGTGGATTCAGTGAGCTCTTTTGTTTAAGTTTATCATTTAATTTAACAAAATATTAGCTGTCTTTTTATTATCTTTACCATTTCAGGTAAACCATGCATACAATAAATCAAAGAAAGATTTTATCTAAATATTACCTGAATGAACATAAAAATGTTTTTATCAATGGCCTAGTACACGTGTTGTGATTGAAGTTGATTTGGATGTCGAATATGCAATGCAATCCTCTTACATATTCTGCCATATATTCTTGTGATTTCTGTCAGCAATTTACAACAGTTAGAGCGATTAGCATTAGAAGCTTGCGAACGTTATGGAGGTGGATTGTGTATTTATTGCATCTTTCTATTTAGTAATAATGTATCGCCACACCGGCTTAAATACTTACCCATCTTTTACTCATTCACTCTTTTTGATACCTCTTTTTTAATTAGCGATTTAAACAGATAGTTCACGCAAAGATTTCTTCTTCCTTTAAAGTTAAATCCAATTCAATTCAAGTTGATATTGTCAGTGCAAATTTATGCTTCTTATGACAATTATCAGGTGTTGAATATAAAATCAAATTTAATTCATTCATAATTTTATCTTAGAAACAAGCAATGTTTTGTTGCTTTCGTTGCTTCAGATATGTTTATCTGATGCAACATCTTTCTCTCTCTGTCTCTCTCTCTCTCTCTCTCTCTGTCTCTCTCTCTGTCTCTCTGTCTCTCTCTCTCGCTTTGCGCGCTCGCGTGTGTGTGTGCGCGCGCATAAGGTTTAGGTTGGCTGGGCTATGAGTTTTATTGTTTCATAGTAAAGAAATTATTTTACACGTTTTAGCCTACTGGGACATCTTACTTGACATACACATTGCATTTGTGTATTAAGCGAAGCTGTGCATATATTTCCGACTTATCTGGGCATATAATTTCGACTAGTTGCGCACACAGAAGTAACCAATAGGAGATTCAAGTTTGAGCTATAAAGCTGGGCATACGAAAGGTCATGTCTGTCGTCTTTATAACAGGTGGCTGTCAATGACGTCCTTAACGACTATGTACCTGCTTTGACAATGACATAGCATTAAGGGGACAGGAATGAGGCCCATAAACTGCTTAAAACACATAAAATCTTGTACAGTGTGTGTTTTATGTTGTACATAAATCAAGTTGATAAATACATGTACCATTATCAATGTTTATTGCATTGACAGCTGTCTGAAAGCACACAGGGACTCTGCATTGGCGGATTGGCTCAGAAGTAGAATGCGTTAACGGTATAAGTAGGCCTTGTTCATTCATGCTGCATTGTTGTTCGTCTGTTGTATTTACCAAAACAATATTGAATAAATAAAGTAGTAAAGTAACACCAGAATTCCATTGAAAGTTAAGTAATATCAAAATATTTACACGTGCTAACCTCATTTGTCGAATAATCAAGATTTATATGCATCGTTAACAAATAAATTATGTAACCAGACATATCTAGCATATTTAATTTAAGTCCCCTTTTAAATACACAATATAGTGATAAAACTGCAAGATGCTTTGCAGTATGCGATTTTTACGCCTTTTTGGTGAGGTTAGTACCTTTGAGTCACATACAATAATTATGTAGTATCGACTTTGTTTATTTTCTTCCTGAGTGTTATGCTTAGTTAGCATGCATGGGACACATTGTTGAAAAATATGCTATTAATTTTGCATTTATTACTGTTCATATTTTACTTATATTCGTGCAAGTGTTCAGGTTTCTTTAACCTTCAGATATCATATGAGGGTTATATTTATGACTTGTTTCATAAATGTCAATTTAACACACAAAGTCAAATAATACTTCAACCAAACGTTTAGTCTAGTAGTATTTTTAGATTTAACTTGACACTCTAATGATTAATTCTTATTGCACTGTGTTCGAAAACATTTTTATATTTCCCTCTGTCATATAAGGAATGCCATCTGACTTAATTAATCTGACAACATGACAGAGAATTTATCCAGATTTTGAGTAAATTGGAACTTCATCGTGTAACTAGCATTCAGATTTTACAGACGATAGACACAAACATGAGAATAGCTATATATCTTTGCTATATTTTACAAGTTAATTTTTCATTAAAAGATAATAGTTTCGTTCCTGTGAGACTTTTCGGTCAAAATACTAGTCTCTGATTGATACTATGGAATGTTATATTAATATTATGACAAAGCTTTTGGGAGTAAATACTGAACAATCACAAAGGAAAGCCAATTTTAAGATTTTCGTTACAATAAAATACTTTATAAGCTCTTCACTAATGCATTGACATCCAGCTACAAATTGGATTTGAGGTATTGGTGATGTAAGGAGTAATAAAATGCTGGCTTTAAATTAAAGAGTTTCCTTCGAGTCCAGATATTTCACCGGTACACAACTGTACAACAACGTGTTCTCAGAACGGTTCTTTATTTGTGCATTGTGGCGATTATAAAACATTCTCACCGAGCATGTAACATATGTCGTAATCATATCATATTAAGATTGTTAATTGTATTTTTCGTTAAAGTACCTTGGAAATAAATAAAATGAACTATAAACAGACTACTACAACACAATATTGATGTCTTTTACTCATAAAACTACATTCTTTGTCTGTTTGTGTTATGGTGGAGCAGTGGGCATCTTTTCGAGAAAGGTGACTTTTTCTCTGGGTGCTATATCGTTTATTCTGGTAACTTATTTGTTCGAATGTCTTTCATTTTGCGCAACTTTTCTAAAGAAAGTTATAAACATTACATAAATACAACGTGGATTTGGTGTGTACTTTAATATCAAAAAGTGTATTCAATAAAGATAAAGTAAATGTAGATTCCTGAACTGTAACTCCGCTGTTCAGTTTCTATAAGTGTCCATACATTTCTTTGTTTGGTGATGAGGATTTACAAAGTAACAACATGTTTAATGTAATGACACCAGTCACTTAGACAAATTAGATTTCGAGACAACTCATCTAAAGTTCTTTAAGCTCGTTGTTTGAATAACTTTACAACTTTTACTTACACTTAAATCAATATTTTCATAGTATCCACGATAAATGCGTACTTTTACCTGCGAAAAAAAAACATAATTATAGTACCATAAGTCTTGGTTGATACGTGTTTTTCTCGAAAAGGACAGAGTGCAGAATAATTCAACACCACTTGTTACATTAGCACCAACGTTGATACAGCCATTGGACAGTCATGGACAGTTGTTGTAAAGCAGCTATAACTTTAAGATCGAATCGAAAACCCCTTCGCTGTAACAGTTTTTTAAAACAGAAACCATGATAAGTAATCACGAACCACAGATAATGCCAGATCTAGCACCCGAACATACATTGCCAAACTACTATACTATGTAAGTCTTGTCTTACAGAAGTTCGCAACCACGCTGTTAAATACAGTCAAACTTTGGTTATTCGAAGTTGTACTTCAAACAATACATGAGTTGCAATAATACGAATTGCCTTTACTGCAAGGAGCAATGTATTTGTCATAAAACTATAACAGTGAGACATTAGTTATTTGTTAAAAATGTAATCAATAATAGAATAAGCGTCACGTTTCATGTTTTATCTTTACAAAATAACAACAAATCAAAATTCAAACATATATGTATAAAACATTGGCGAATAAACGTGAACATGTTATCATCGTTAACAAACTGCAACAAACATTACATACTAGTTACAAGCGCATGGTATTAAATCACATAGCATTAAGTTGTAGCTGATCTGTGTTCCCCTACATTGCTGGTCCTTTCACCAGATTGTTCAGCTAATGTTTCAACCGCTATGTTTGCCATTCTGTAATAAAGATGATGATGATATCGGTCAGTACTTATATCTACCACTCTAACAATTTGCAATATCGCTGTGAGGCAAAGTGAATAAATACATCATACATCGTTACTGATTGTCAAGCTATGCAACACGTCATGTGCAGCTAACTACTTTTAACCAAAAAATTACAAGCCGAGTTTGAATAACCGAGGTTCGACTGTGTTGTGAAGGGGTTAAGAAAATCCAGGACTAACATATTTTGCGCATTAAAAATTCTTCACCGGTCTTACACACATTTCTATTTTTAAAACTGTCATCGCTCTGCAGTAGTACTTAGGATTTTCCTGTTTTGGACACTTCCTAATCGCATAATTTAGTTGTTAGTCTCTTAATGCATCCTTTAAAGATTGTTGTGTATACTTTCACTTCGTAGTTTTATCTCTCTCCTAAATACCATGTGGACATTATATTTCAATTACGTCGATCATTTATTTAAGTGACGTCAGAACATGTCTCTAAGAATACGTCATTGCTTCGACAGTTTTGTTTCAAATAAATCATTTTCTTCTCATTGTATGCATTTGAGAAATCCCCCCAGGTAAGAGCTCCGTAAAAACTGCTTTAAGCACACGTGTCAATCCCTTTTGACGATTGACCATTGCTAAGCATTAGCTGTTAAATTTGTTCCATTTGTTTAATGATTCGTAACATATTTATTTTTACTTTGGCTCTGTAAAACTGGTTTTACACCACAGTCGGTTTATTTTGCTGACTGACCGTTCCAAGGCGGTAACAGTTGGGTTGGCTCTTTTTGTTAAATAACTCATCACAAATGTGTTTTTCTTTTACATTTGACTTGCATGTAAATGCATTTGTCATTTGCCTTTACAACTTTGGGTATATGTTGCAATGCTTATAGAACTTTGTTATATATTCTATTGCATGTGTATACCTTTGAAATGTGATGTTTTCTGTTACATTGTAGTACATATTGCAATGCCAATAGTACTTTTATTATTTGTCTTATTTCATTTACTCAAGCCCACATTTTAAAGACGGTCAATTCATCAATTTATTTTGACGTTATTTTAAATATAGAAAATACCTACTTAGCAAAACTGATTCGCCTAATTTACCCATCAGAACTTAGCTTTAACAAAATAAATACTCGCCATTTTAAATGCATTTGTAATAAGATCTATGTCAAGACGAGTGCAACTTTAATATAAATTAGCTATACCTTGATTGTAATTCACCTTGTTCTCCAATGGTATTTATATATCCTAACATGCAGAGTTTGTACGAATAGTTTAGGTACAAAGCATAAGCAGCGACATATATTAATGTAATTTTTATAAAATAGTCATAGTCATATATCAGCGATTGTCTTATTTATGTGTATTCTTTTTCTTTTGGTTTGAACAAGTCTTATTAGCAATAAAAACAGTTGTAATGTTATCACAGCATTTCAACTGTACAATGATTAAGACATGGAAGAGAAGTAACACAAAATACGAATTATAGACTAATTGTAAATATATCGGATCCATTTTTTATTTCATATTGCCGGCGTTTAATTATATGTATTTGATAATAAACCAATTAGCTGGGATAATTAGAAAAAGCTTACTCCACATCTTAAATATGTTGTTGTTCTTGTTGTTTTACTTATTTCCAAAACAATATGTTATTATTTACGTAACACGTTTACCTACGCCTACTATTTCTTTTTCGAAGAAGGATTGTTGTCAAAATATGTTCTAGCAATGTGAAGTAAATATATCCAAGGATCACTATACAAACACTGAACCAAGCCATTTTTGTCTAATTCTTTCTTCAAGTAATGTAAATATGTTTCATACAAAGCCACATTCTTACGGACAGTCAAAAATAATTAATCAGATAAAAAGAGATTAGATAAAACAGCAATGTCAACATGCGTGCTACAGTCTTTTATAATTGTTTGCATTTATTTATAGATGCATGGTTTCGTATACGTTCACCACGGACACACCTAACTATTATTAAATCACGTTTCGTGTGCTGTTCACATAATGCACGATACGTCATTAGGGTGGCGCTGACATACTTCTGTCACATACATCTTCAACAAGACTAAGTCTGTGTGGATAATTGGCTCCTGAAATTGCGTGGAAATGTAAAAGTTACTTTGCTATTCGTCTGGTACCGACACAGCCTTATTCATTGATAAGAGCATACGGTCACGTAAGCAAGAATGCTGGCTTTAAAACAATGATAGATCTTAAGATGGCTTACAGAATAGATCTTTTTTTAGACGCATGGTAATTAATTTGTATGTGTCAATCAAAATTCTATCTTAATAAATTCAAGGTTTAATCAATATTCTGTAAAGCTTATACTCACCTGACAAATATGTGGTATAGCATCCAGGTAAACATAATAAACCTAGAAAAATGTAATTTATCAGTCCACTTTTAAAAAGTAAAAACGTGCAGATATGATTTTTCATTAATCCTTAATTTACTCAATTTGCTATTACTAACATGTGAAATCCGAAGACATCCAGACTTGCACAACACATGGTAACTTGCAGACGAACAATATTTGAGATAACACTTCTACTATTATAAAACAACAAAAATGCTTAATTAAATAAAAATCTAATGTACAAATATTTAAAGCTATAATTAAATTGACAGGCACATCGTTTTACTTTATTTTAAACAGTCTGTGGTTGAAGGCATTTACTTTTGACGATAAAGTTAAGAAACTGAACATATAAAGAAGGGAGGAGCAGACAAAAAATTGCTAAAACCAAGCATAACTAACTTCTCTTTGTAGGAGGGCATTCCAGTGCCTTTGTCACTGCGCCAGTGAGACTTAAAGATGGTTATTGTGTGACGTCACACATTTTCCAGAATGCAATGCTTTCCGCCATATTTGTGGTAAAGCCATTGTTTACTAATGTCTGCTTAGGCCCCTACAATTCTACGATTAAATCGATTATTTCGCAAAAGATGACATGTGTAATGTCTACAGAGTGCAATAGAACTATATTAATGCACTGGAGCTATTGTACCTGAAAATGACTTGAAGAAGACTAATTTGATCGGTCTCAATCCGTAATCTTCTTCGACGACAGCCTGATGACTTGCAATCGGACATTGCATATCCAGGCATAGTGAACTATCTAGTGTTTCAGCGAAGTGCGACATCCAGTTGAATATTGGTGGAGCTACATCCTAGACTTGTGCCTGGGTAGAACCACTGCGCACTGCAGGTTAGCTGGCAAACCTGCGCGACCAGGACTCGAACTCATGCAATGAGAGGCTGAGGAGTTACAAGTCAGCAACTGCTTAGACAAAGGCAGCGGTGAACTTTGGTTTTAAAACAGGGTCATTTATTATTTGTTCCGTTTTCAATTCTTACATCATGTTATACTATTTTTTCATTTCTTTAAGTTCCTTAAAACCCATTTTATGATTGTCGTATGTCAATATTCTATGAAAATATTATTCTAATGTAATGTTAGTTTGTTAAATTTGGTGAAAGGTATGACAATAATAAAAATAAAACGCTTTGTTCTATTTTTTATTGACGAATGTCAATGTGAACGTAAAACCATTTTAAATAGTAACAGCTAGTTCAGGCTCGTTCTGAGAACAGTTTGTTTCTTACACTTTATTAAAGGTGGTATCTGGCAGTTTGGACAAAACAATTTTCTCTCATGCATTCCAATAAATGATTGTTGCCTGTAAAGATCTTGCAAAATGCTGTTTTATATTTCGGACTGGATCCTTTGGCTTTATGGTGAATAGTAGCTTGTTAATGGTGTGGAGTGAAGTTATAGAAGTGATGATGACAAGAGAAATTCTGTTATAAATGTTATTTAGGTATGAAGCCATACAGTTGACACTGTAGCTCATGCCATACCTAATACACAACCATTTACTTGTACCAATACAAACTGGCTAGGTTATGTGTGACATTTTACCTTTGCCCATGTTGCCCCTGGCTATTTACAGCCCCTTGTCTGAAACTTGTTGTTTTAATAGTCTAGACCATCTGGCTTTGCTTCTTGAGTGTCAAAGGTCAGGAACAGGTGGATTAACATTACTTTCTCACATGTACTTTAGGTTCATAGGTTAAACAAGAAATGTTATTAAAATCTGAGTAATGTAATTATAATTATGATTAAACATTTAAAGTTAACTAAATTAAGATTTCAGCAGTACTTTAAGGAAAACAATTATCTGGGCAGTATTTGCTACTTTTGGGAATAATTTCCATGCAGGTTAATACCAGTAATTACCACTGGTAAGTACCGGGGGTTGAATTTACCGCCCAACGTTGTTCGTACAGCCATGTAAAAAGTAAAGCATAACACATTGCCTGTCATTACAAATAGGTATTTCCTATCTGAGATAAGCTGAAATCATCAATGTGCCTATTTATGGATTTAAAAATAATGGATATTTAATACGATATTTTTAAGATTCACACTGTCTAACAATAAAGTTAGTGTAATAACAGCCTTTACTTTAAAGTATAAGTTTATTCGAGTTTGATATTTTTCTGTATCTTAATAATAACAATAAAATAAAATAAACATCAGCATAGCAATTCACATTATAATATACTTTCCCAGACACATTTTGTTCGACTTTTAATGCCATCCAAAACACTTTAAAACGCTTAGCTACAATGAAAGTTCTCTTATCCTTTCCCCTTGGTTTGTACTGACGGCTGGTATTGAGAAAAAAGATTTCTGATCCTGATTAGATATTTTGTGACAGTTCACAACACTACGATAATAAAACAGTGTCTTCATTGGCTGTATTGGTCAATTGAAAAAAGTGCGCTTTCACGGTACTGATATGTTGATTTACCTTACCACAAAGATTGCGGACAGGTGCGTGCGCATCCTGGTGAAAAATCGATAACCATCTATACCCTTATTGAAAGTTATTTCAATATATAATGCGAGTGTCTATATATTTATCACAACATATTCTATGTTATGATTTTAAAGGGTTTCAAACTGCGTTTTACAGTTAAATTTAATTTAAAGTGTGGCCGAATTAGGAGAATTCTCTACTATTTTGGTGGTTAGTCTTCTATGTCAAATACTTCTTTTATCGTCATATGATGAACATATTCAATATGCAATTCAACGGGTACGTTTACGGAATAGTCCCTTTGCAGTCTGAGTTGTTAAAGCAAATGTAGGATGTAGCAACTGTCATTAAGTCTTTATGATGTGAGATGCGCTTAAATGCTTCATGTACTATTTATAAGTATTTACCTGGCACGCGTAGAATATTATCGTCTCAGGACAATATACCAAAACAATTTGGCGACATAATAGCTAACCCTAATGCTTTGCCTAGGGGTATAGTATTCACATATACATATATACATAGCTTCTACATACTGCATCACAGTACTCAAAACAAGGAAATATTACTAAGTCCTATCATATGAGCATTGAAACATATACCAAAACTTGACAAAGACATATGACAATTATTATTTATAATAATTATATAATTCACATTCAAGCCAAATGTAAAAGTAAGAACAAATATGTGATAGGTAATAACAATAAAAGAGCAAAACCAACAGTTACCGCCTTGAAACGGCCAGTCGGCAAAAGGGACCAACAGGGCTGCTTAAACTGGTTTTACAGAGCAGAAAACCATCAGAACTGTAGCTCTTCTTATTGTCCCCGCACCTTACAACTTTGTTGGTTTGGATAAAAAAAAATAAATTCGATGTTTTCCTTTGTTAATGTTTTTAAATTTCACATTTTAATTCTGCCATATTACGTCTGTCATTTTCATCATATCGCTTGGGCTGTGTTCAACTACTATGTCGTTTGAAACGTTTGGGTTCCCATGGCTTTACCTCCAGTACATGTTATATATATAGTATTTTTGTTTCAATATAATAGATTTTATCAGTTTAAAATCTTGATGCGTTTTCTTGTGCTGTCTTTCTCCAATGGGCATTTCTATGTACACGGTTTGTTGGCGAGATCACCCTTTGTGAAGTGCGAGGTTGTAGCGCTCGACAAATTAGGTGGAAGCTTCCCAGACGGTCCATTAGCCGGCGGACCGTTACAAGGCAAAGGTAACTTCTACTTTTGTGCAATATCTCGTCACTGTTTTTTGTCACTTTTACATTTACTATTTGTGCCTTTTTCCAGATGTAATTTTCGATGTAAATATCTGTTCTTATTATAACTATACCTTTTCTTGTTTTCCTATTGTACTTTTTTGTATAGGTTCAAAATTGTTTCCTTAATTATGAACACTTATTTATACTTTGAGGACGTAAATATCCGTTCTAGTTTCTTAACGTTGCGTTTTGCCTTTATGTCTATCTTTTTGCCTTTAGCTTTAGTTTTATTCGTTACTCATTTGCGGTTGGAAGCAGGCTTGACTTAATCATTTTTGTAAAAACGACAACCTACGGACAAAGGACATTAAAGTCTGCTGCACCAGTCGTGTGGAATTCACTCCCAGAAACTGCTAGACAGTGCACTGATTTTAAAGATTTCTTTTGGGATGTTAAAGATTGTAAATGTTTCATTTGTCTGCAAAATTAGGCCTCTACATTTGTTGAAAATGATTTAAAGTTGTTTTGTGAATTATATTTATAATACCTAAAATTCGGTTGTAAAGGTTCATTAGAAGTTATGGTAATTCATTAAATCTTGCCGATGTTATCCTATCCTATCCAAATCTTGTTGTATGAAAAAGCAATAGAGTCCTCTATTTACGCATACCTTAGCCCATGAGAACCAGAACAAATATATTTTTATTTAAGGCTAGTGTTGATGCATTTATGGAATTTGTAACAATTTATTACTATCACATATGAAGTAGTGCAACATGTTTATAAAAATAAAGAAAATGTTCTAAAATGTTTTCCGGACAAAAGGTATATTTTACGACAGGACCATAACCTCTGGCAATAATCAGAATAATTAACTATCTCTGTCTAACTGTAATCTAGCACAGTCAGTTAATGGATTGATATTATTGAAACGCAATCTTTAGTACTTGAAGGAAACAGACAATGAGTGTCAGATCATAATAATATATCTGGTAATGGGAGTGTATCACTGTATTTTAACAATCGAAACGACAATTGGTTAGTAGTGGGTATATAGTACTAACCATACACCTGTTTTTTTCTTCCTTGTTTTTGCTGTCGTGTGGTATAGTATTTTGATTGTACGGCAATCGGCAGTGCCAAAATATATACATGTACATAAATGGATTGCGAACCACTGCAAGTTTACTTTATTTATTTATGCGTTTAATTCAGCTAATTTAATGTTTGAAAAAATGTTTTACAAAACTGTATCCATTTCAACTTCTTGGTAAATATAAAACTGTCCAGGGGAAGAACGTCTGAAACCTTTACAGTCTTTCTACTTGTCAATTAGCCAAAGCCATTAAAACTTTCCCTAACATTTCTCTTTGATATGTTTAGGGTAATTTAAGACATATATATACTATTAAGGCAGAAATGTGGAATTAGTTAAAGTTTTGATTTATGAGCACAGTCTGTAGGTGAACTGTCGGGAACCAGATGATTGTTCACCTAATTATGTGATATTAACTCTGTTGCTTGAAAATATGTAAAATGGGGTTAATTAAAATTCTTAAAAAAGTGTTATGATGCATAAAAGGCAGTTTGTAATATTAATGAGATCTTTCCATCATGTTTAAGTTTAAACTTGAGGATACTTTAATTGTCCAAATGATTTTTTTCTTGCGTACTATTGCAGACTTATCATACATAACAATAATGCGAAGAAGTACTAAACAATACGTTTTTTATATTCCGTTTAGAATAGATATGATTTTTCTTAAATTGTTTTTTAATGAATAACTGTGGTACCGCTTGTTTAATATTCAGTGCAAAACTTTAAACGATGCGGCGATATAATCTTCCATTTTTTGTCCCCTTTTTATAATTACAACGGATTAAATAATAAATATAACCAGATTTATTGGTATATCTTTATTCAAGCCCTTTCCTGAAAGTGATACACGCCATTAATAAAAACTAAAAAGAGGCATTTAAATAACAGCACTACATTGCATGTAAATGGTCTTTGAAAGTAAAGAACTTGCCCTACTTTCCAAATAAGAATCCTGAATATATCGAAATATTTTGAATTGATCAACCGTTTAGAAATTTTCACACAACTGTTTTGTTCTGTTGCAAGAAATGTATTACTGAACAGTCAAAAGGCATTGTACTGTTTTGGAACTGGACTAGTACTTGCATGTCGACAAATAACATTTCCTTGAGTATTGATTATTTCTGTTCTATCTTCGCTCCGTGTCGAATAATCGCATCGAGGTTAGTTTGCAAGTGCGGTGTCATAAGAAAACGAATCCAGTTTAACCCATCTTATCTTTCTTATCGGTTGTAAGGCTTGTATAACGTTTTGAGTTATTGCCCATACTACATTACCTAAAGCAGATCTTAAATGGAACCATGGATATACTTATAAGAATTAAATCTAAAAAGTTTGCGGCTTTATTTGAAACAGTAGAAAATGAGAAATGGTTGTTGCAATCATTTTTTTTATTGATTGAGCCCGGTAACGAAGGTTGTAATTTTTGTTTACATGTTGTGTGCACGATAAGATCGGCCTTTGCAGATTGAAATACTGTTGGTGGGACGATAAACCAATAATCAAACAAACTTTATTGATTGAAATACATATTTTTCTTTTTTTCCCGCAGTGAGAAATTTCATCAAATAAGGAATACCAAATGGCAGTCTAAGAGCCTCTGTATTTTACATTCAAGCTTTAACTTATGAATTCAAAATTAACTTAAAAAAGGAGTAAACAAATTACGTTGATTTAGTATCTTTTCTGGATGTTTTTTTCCTGACAAAACATAATGATAGATAAGGTCGAATAATATTTATTGAACGATAAGTTTAACAAAAATCTGAAAGTGTGTATGTACTTCAAAGTTAAGTTTAATTGTAGAAGGTTTTACAAGCCGTAATACAAAACGTGGCCATTATTCCCTATCTAATCATGTACGTACAGTGTCCGTCTGACGTATTTAAAAAAAGTTTATCAGCCCATGCTATTAACTTACTTACTCTATTCTTCATCAAGGCGCCTGGATATGCCTGCATTACCTATGTATCTCATCTTCCTACTGAACATTTTTCCAGGTGGTTATCGCCTTATGTAAAGAAACCAAAAACTACGTGTTCTTTTGTCAAAACGTATGTCAACATGTGTTTTACACTGACAATGATAATAAGCCAATTTAAGGCAAAATGACCCGTTTCATCCTCTTGAGGGTTGTGTTCTATTCCAACTAACTTTTTCTAAAACAATTTTTGTTTAGACTAGATTTCAATAAACCTCTCATGACAAGATTATCTTCTTAACTTATATTATTCTGACTTCATTGACGACAGTAGACGGCAACCGACAGTAGACAAACTTCTGTAAAACGATTATTGTAATGATAGGCGTGCTCGCAAGCAATTTGTTTATATTATATTTGTCGTTTGATCCCGAAAATTAACGCTAAATGAAACACAGCTTAAAGATGAAAACATAAATAACCAAATATGCACAGCTTCTGATGGCGTTGATTGACTATTCTGAAGTGTTGCTTGTCTCGCTATAAAGGCCTAGATATTAGACTAGTCGACAGTCATGGAAACTTATGTTTTTATTTCAACGTTCTCCCTTTAAATCTAATATAAAGGATATTTTGTCATACCAATTAGAATTGAAACAATGTCAGTCAGCATCTTGTGAAGAAATATGTTTGTTACTCTGACCCAAATGGTGACAACCGACGTATTGCTGAAGTTACAATTTTGATCGTATGCTTGGCAGCAAGACATTTGTTTATGGTTACTTTGTCGTTGGATTTTAATATAAATGTATTAATAAATGAGGCTTCAAAACATCATAACCTGGAAAGTGAAATATTCATTGTTGTGTGATATATCTGTGTGTTTCTTATCTTGCTTTAAATTTCAAGATATGAGTCTGTTTGAAACGTTGGCATGGAAACTATTGGATTAAGTAACTGAAATAGAAAAACACTACCCAATTGTCAGCCGTTACATTAACAGTTTCAAAATGTGACAATACATGTATCTTTTTATTACCAGGTTCGTTAACAGTCACGGTTTCTTGGTTGCGTCTAATCCTTAGATTCACAATTTGCGGATCTCATGCTTTAGTCCTTATCGTTTGCCAAAATACATTGGAAGCTACGCGTAAACCAATATTACAATATTGTAAATAGAAATAAACAGAAACTAAAAGGGATTCATTTAACCTTTTGTCTAATATTACGATAAAACTTGTTTATTCTATCATAAACAATACAGAATCTTACGTGTGTTTGTGATAAACATTGAAACACAGAACTTTTAAGAAAGCCCTTAAAATTAGGTCGGTGTTAGTTATTGCATCCACAATTAGAACGAGGCTTTCATTGATAAATTATAGCATTGCAGTTTCTAAAGATATGTAAATGATAACCCTCTTACAACCTAGTTTTGTACATTTTTATCTTGCTCATTAGCTTGCAAGGTCCTGTAAGGGGCTTTGCTGACAATTAAAATAATAAGAAGAAGCACGAAAAACACAGAAGTTTACACATGTTCTCATGTGTTTCAAAAAATGTATTTGCTTATATTTGAGATTGTGATTAAAAGTGACAATGACTACACTATTTTTTTGCAAGGACATTTTACTTTTATATAATTAAGATCTTTACCGCTGACATAGATAAAGATCTTCACTATTTATATACATATAGATCCTCACCATTTATATAAATAGAGATCCTCACCATTTATATTCATGGAGTTCTTCATCATTTATATTCATGGAGGTCTTCATCATTTATATTCATGGAGGTCTTCATCATTTATATTCATGGAGTTCTTCATCATTTATATTCATGGAGGTCTTCATCATTAATATTCATGGAGGTCTTCACCATTTATATTCATGGAGGTTTTCACCATTTATATTCCTGGAATTCTTCACCATTAATATTCATGGAGGTCTTCATCATTAATATTCATGGACTACTTTACCATTTATATTCATCGAGGTCTTCATCATTAATATTCATGGAGGTCTTCATCATTTATATTCATGGAGTCTTCATCATTTATATTCATGGAGGTCTTCATCATTAATATTCATGGAGGTCTTCATCATTTATATTCATGGAGGTCTGCACCATTTATATTCATGGAGGTCTTTACCATTTATATTCATGGAGGTTTTCACCATTTATATTCCTGGAGTTCTTCATCATTAATATTCATGGACTACTTTACCATTTATATTCATGGAGGTCTTCATCATTAATATACATGGAGGTCTTCATCATTTATATTCATGGAGGTCTTCATCATTTATATTCATGGAGGTCTTCATCATTAATATTCATGGAGGTCTTCATCATTTATATTCATGGAGGTCTGCACCATTTATATTCATGGAGGTCTTCACCATTTATATTCATGGAGATTTTCACCATTTATATTCCTGGAGTTCTTCACCATTAATATTCATGGAGGTCTTCATCATTAATATTCATGGACTACTTTACCATTTATATTCATGGAGGTCTTCATCATTTATATTCATGGAGGTCTTCACCATTTATATTCATGGAGGTCTTCATCATTTATATTCTTGGAGGTCTTCACCATTTATATTTAAGGACTACTTTACCATTTATATTCATGGAGGTCTTCATCATTAATATTCATTGATGTTTTCATCATTTATATTCACGAAGTTCTTCACCATTTATATTCATGGAGGTCTTCATCATTAATATTCATGGAAGTTTTCATCATTTATATTCATGGACTACTTTACCATTTATATTCATTGAGGTCTTCATCATTAATATTCATAAAGGTCTTCATCATTTATATTCATGGAGTTCTTCACCATTTATATTCATTGAGGTCTTCATCATTAATATTCATGGAAGTTTTCATCATTTATATTCATGGAGGTCTTCATCATTTATATTCATGGAGGTCTTTATCATTTATATTCATGTAGGTCTTCACCATTTATATTCATGTAGATCTATACCATTTATATTCATTGAGGTTTTCACCATTTATATTCATGGAAGTTTGCACCATTTAAATTCATGTAGGTTTGCACCATTTATATTCATGGAGGTGTGCAACATTTATATTCATGGGGGTATGTACCACTTATAATCTTGGCGGTGTGCACTATTTTGTATTAATGGAGCTATTCACCATTTATATTTATGGATTTATGCACCCTTAATAATCATGGATATTTGCACTGTTTATTTTCATAGAGGTTTGCACCATTAGTATTCATAGGGATCATCACCATTTATATATATTTATAGAGATCTTAACCCTTTATTCGCTTAAAGATGTTAAATATATACATAAATATTAAAAAGAGATTTTCAGCATGACAACACATTATTAGATCTTCATTACTTATATATATTTACATATTTACCACTATGATACATCAAAATGTTCACCATACATATATACAAGACTTCACTAATCTTATTAGTTGTTGTTTATAACAAAAAGCAAATGCAATTTATGTTGTAGTTCGATGTCGTTGTATATGGTCTGTTTTAAGATTATTTTTTAAAAGTAATAATCTCTAATATTTTTAGATTTCCGTTTTTTTATCTGTGTATAAATTATGTAATTCCGCGACCTGATTCAACAAACGTTGAAGACTCTTCGTTAAATGTTTCGGTACAGGGAACGTGACTGAAGTTATTATAATCAGTTTTAGTAACACCTATGACAATCAAACACAAAAGGGCTATATGTGTCAGGTAAACAGTGCAAAATTAAGGCGTTTTACACAATTATTTAACTTATCATAAAAGTTAATACCGACTCACTCGTCATTTTCAGGCAGATATTATTCAACACAAGTCGACCTTATATGGCTTGAGAAGCCAGATACAAACGCATTTAATAATGACATATTTACTTTGGACTTCCATGCCTCAAAATTCAATAAATACGACGGACTACTCTCTTCTGTTGCATTGCCTTTGTTGTTTTTATATATGGCATTTTACTAAACCAATAACAGAACGACATGGAAAACAGCAATATTAGTTAAAGCTTTGCATTGTCTGTGGGTCTAACATGACACCTTGAAACAATAAACAATAGAAGAACTGTAGCCAGTGAAAGGTAAATACAAATACAAAACGAAACAAAAGCAAGAATAAAACCTGCTTGATTTTTAATTATTTGAAACTGGAGGCTCGTGTATGGCAGTCCAATGCCTTAACAACTACACCACTTCGTCTTTAAATATTCTTATTTCATGTAGTTGTCTTATCTTTTGCGATCGGCACAATGTTAACATTCCAATTTTACATTTCAAATTATCAGTGCTATGATTTTGACACTGTGCAATCGGCGCTTATGAATCTGTGGGGTAAAGCTGTACCCATGGAGGGATTAGCCGCTTTCATTTGGACAATCTTATCTGCCAAATACGTCTTGTTTTTAATTAAATAAATTAAATATTAAATAAATCTAAGATACCTGCTCTATTGCATTAAGTTATTATTTTAATTATTTATGATTTTCAGATTTATTTTGTAAATTTTGGATTGTTTCCATTGGTGATGCAACTTGTACCTTCTTGAATATTTAAATCTATTATAAATTTTTATTTATGTTTGACCTTCAAGACTAAGAAGACCATCCGCGAAAACAACAAATGTTTTAAAATGATAGAAGTGTGGGACTTTGGATTTTGGATTGCAACAAGTTTACTTTAAATTAATTGTAAAATTGTTGCAATTTTTTAAACATTTGTGAATTAATGTGGATTTTAAGGACTTTAATCATTCATCACTAAGTAAACAATTTATATTAAGAATTTGGATCAACTTAGACTTTAATTAATTTACATTAGATATGATTAGATTATGTTTTAATTCTTGTTTATATATATATATATATATATATATATATATATATATATAATATAATATAATATATATATATATATATATATATATATATATATATATATATATATATATATATATATATATAAATATATATATATATATATATATATATATATATATATATATATATATATATATATATATATTGTTGTGAAAATTGCTGCTGGATTTTACTTTCTGATTCGTCATTGACCGCAACACAGAAACAGAAGAAGTGATTGTTAAGATTTCGTTAATTTATAAATATAAAATAGTTTATAAAATAGTTTTTAAAAAAAATAAAGATTTGAGAAGTAGCTGTGTTTTCTGGGTACTTTTCTCTTTAAGGGTCTTTCCCAGAGACGGTTAGATTTAATAAAATCGTGCTTCTTTATCGGTTGAGAAAGCTTCACTTACGTTTGTACTTAATATGCTTTTGTCAAATAATAGCAGGTGAGAAGATGTTCGATCAAGACACAATACTTAACAACGTGGATGATATTACCTTGCATAACGCCATCTTTCCATATAAGAAAGCTTCACTAAGACATGTTTCTCTTTAATGTTCACGTCATTCATATTCATATTTATTCTGCTGTTTTTGCCTTACCGTCATGCATAAAAATATATCATTTTTCACGGGTTTATGTCAAAACACCTTCTTATATCTCTCTATACATAGTTTGTATTGTATTGTATTGTTACGATGTTTAGTGTAAAGGACAAAGACATACATTTTTGCCTTAAAGCGACTCTTTCTGATATTGATGTTTTCTTCTATAGAGTAAACAAATCCTTCTTATGCATTGAGAAATAGGAATATTACATTATACACGACTTTGAAAGGCCTATATTTGCAAAACACTTCGGCTTAGAAAATATAATTGCACCTTGATGAAAAGAAAGCCGATCCCGTAGAACACCCGTTTAATAATAGCGTGCTCCGAGTGAGAGCGACGCATCACTTCACCAAAAATCATGTCCATCTCCAAACGAGGCCAAATGACACAAGCGGCAACTTCATGAATTTCTGTGTCTCGCAACACTATAATCTATACAAAAAGGAAAGATCTTGTAAATAAGACCTTGTTGTTAGCTTGCAATGAAGTAGCTGGGTTACTTTAGTTGCATATAGATCTAATAATGGATCTAATACCAGTAATGCAAATTTTCTTGTTATTTACATCTAGGGCACGTTTCAAAATTATCAGAACATCTTTTGTCTTGATTAAGTATACACTTTTTGACAAAGAACTTAAATGTGATTCAGTTCACTTAGCATAGGTAGCGGTATTCTGAAATTGTTTGTTTCATTAGTAACTATATATCTAATAACTTCAAGGTATTTATTTGGCCAATATGTACTACAATTGTCATCAAACTGATTTTGTAGAATAGTTATGTAAGGCTATACCGTTAACGCTTCATTGTGTACAATGGTTATATCTGCTGGGTTATTGTTGTTTTAATGTTATTATTTACCTATGTAATAATGTTCCGCCATTGAACATGCGAGTTGTTGTCTCTAGAAGGTGTTTGCTTATAACCTCTAGGTAATGTCAGTGAGGAACACACATCCAGAGAGATTAAACTAAATGTCAGTGGATAGAGTATACAACGGAAAAGTCTGAGACAGAAATGGCAGGTCACTCTATATTGATCTTGAAAAGTTTTACTTTTGTATAGTGTACTTTAATTTTAAAATATTAATTTAGGTACTCCAGAATAATTTTTTGTCTTAGATGCTAAAATAATCTTGACTGCCAATGCCATACAAATTAAAATTACAATACTATTAAATCAAAAACATGGCCATCACTATAATTATTAAAACCTTCTATAGAGTGTCATAATAGCATGATTGCCTCAGAATCTATACAACAAACAATGTTTTATTTGTATACTATTGTTTCCCATTTATATTGTTAATAAAGCAAATGACAGGAAGATGCAAAAGTAATGACTACTGCTTCAATGATTTCTTGTTACAGAAAGTGAAATCTTCTTAACAATGCCAAGATTATATGTTGAATATATAAGGGCGTGGTTGCACAAGAATGCACTTATAATATGCTGATACCTTTTCTGTATCCTCAGGAAAACCTAATGAATGGTTTGCATTTATTTTCATAAATTTAAAACAACTGTGATTATCCTGACCCTTTTCAGCTTTGTTAATTTTGTGAAAGACTGAAAAATTGATTGTTAGAATTTGACCTTTTTCTGACATGTCTACCACTCAAACGTATGCCATAAGCCTCGGGGCATAGTATTAACAACTTACAAATCAGTTAATTGTTATTCTGTTCTATTATCAGAAACAAACAGCTGACAGAGGAGCTGGGAAATGGGTGGGATAATGAAAATGGTTGCCAAATGGCACCAGTAGTGTTGGATTGGCTTCTTGTGTCCATCAAGCTTTGGATTGGAAGGTGTCCTGCCATGGTGTGTCATTACCAGATGCCCCATCCCTTGATAGATTCACAGGTCTAGCGTGTCTGCTGGAATATGCTTACGTTTGTGACCAGTAGGAATACCATATTGTACTAATTACATATATTAAAGTAAATTAAGTTTTTATTAGTTTTTCATTCTAAATGTTCTTGCAAGATGTTTTAAATCACATTGCTTATACGTTGTTTCAAATGGATTTCATGCACACGATTACAATACCTATGGTTTTTGCAAGTTTGTAAAGCAATGCTTCAATTTATAACCAATGCAGATTCACTTGGAGATAAGTGAGTATGTAATAGTTTTTTTGTTTATATTCTTTACCACAGAAATGTCAGTAAAGTCATAAAAAGTGAATTAAAATTATTAAAGCAAATTTAAGGGTAGTTCCACAACTGTTTAACGTGTTTTGTACTTCAGTAAACCAGAAGGTGAAATGACTTGTCTCCGGATGTTAGCATAAATAACATACGGTTTGTCGGGGGCACATAATAATCAATTTATTGCACTTTGCACCAAAGAAAAACGTCCGCTTCATTTGCTTACAATTTGCGAGTTATCTAACTGACTGTGCCACTGAGCCTTGGTCTTTACACTCTTAACAATATGTAGCACATGCCTGATGCTCATCTCGTATATGAAAATTAAAGTAAGCATCTAAAGATAAATTTAGAGATCTGGTTTATTGTCGTCTTCTACGCCTCCCCCCCCCCCCCCCGCACCCTGGTAATTGGGTATGTTCGCAAATCCTGTATGCTCAGCCGAGACATATGACTCTAAGAAGTCATCTCATGACCCGAATAACCATCGAAGGTAACCATTGATACACCTGGGTAGAGTAGAACAATTCGAGGTTACTTTCTTGCTCAATGAAATTAGCGGTGACCAGACCAAGATTCGAACCATGGACCTTGTTTGTTCCGGAGTCGTGAGTACTACCACTGGAATATCCCGCTCCTCATCAAAGGCATTGGATTCTGTGAGCTGTTCTGTTACAATGTATGTGTGTTATAAAAGGTTCATTGACACATTGCAAAGGCCATAAAATCATGTGACGTAACTTTTGTCTGTGACGCTTTTGGCCAAAATGAATTTCTTTTTAGCGACTATAACTTTAATTCTGTGTATCACTAAGGTAGTTAAAATGAGGCTGTTGATTGCATGTTGAGATATCTACGACACTATGTTAACATTGATTATATAAAAGGAAGGTATGACAATTCACTCAAGCATATACTCCACATTTTGATATTGTTATGAGCTTCTCTATTATTTAACGAAATGTTCAAACTGGTTAGAGGTTTTCTTAACGTGGAGATAGGCAGAAAAATTCAGCTCATTCCTGGAAGGAAAAGGCAACTTCAATGTTCTACATAAATATATATATATAATTAGTGCAATACAGAAAACACAACTATTTTAATATTATACATTTTGCTGTTCCAGCTCTTAACCGAGTCATCCCAATAACTGCTAATTTATGAAAGACATCTAATTGGAAGGAATTATACTGACAGACCATTTCATACATTATAGCACGACCCTATAAATGATCTCAGTCTGACAAAATGTTCAACACAATTTTCAAAAATATATTGGCCGGTGTTTTCGTTGCAGGAATAATACACCGTGTTCAAACCGCACAACGTGTGTGTTTGTGGAGTTAATCTGGAAAGGTCTTCAATGTGACCAAGGGTGCACCGGTGGCTCTAGCCCGATATTTTTCTTGGGTATTCCTTAACCCAAAAAGAGACGGACGTCACCATAAGGATCTTGATTGGTCGCTGAGAAGAATTTTGAAGATAAAATCACACTCTCATCATAAAATTAGGATTCATAAACCGCCGGGTAAACTTGTTGTCACATAAATCTGAAAGCAATAATTTTAAAACTAAGACATTCATTATTGGATTTTCATTCAGGAATTCATAATGCTTTTTCAAATATTGGGCTACGTAACTTCAGTTCTCCTTTGAGATATTGCGCAAGCTCAAACTTTAATTCCTCAATATATACTTATGAAGAATATTAACCTCGTCAATGTAAATTGTGATACTTTAATCTTGGGATGTTATTAATATTGAAAAGTAGGAATTGTATCGTTTTGTTCTGTAAGTATTATTCTGGGAATCCATAGCTTTAGTAAAGTCTGAAATGCCGAAGGTTTCTGCCGGTAGGCCTTTGTATTACGTAATCTCATTACCTTTGGTATTTTACATTTCTTTTTGGAATATTTTTGTGACTAATAAAGTGTTTTCTATTGTATTGCAGGTGGATATTACAGTCCATGAAATAAAAACGAATCGTTCCAATTATGTATGTCTTTTGATTTCTTTAAACTAATAGACAGAAGACATTTCAAATATTAATGTGTTCACATGTGCTGTATGTGTTATGTCACTATGTTATTTTATTAAATCACTGCAGTGTTATTCGTTATTGCTAAGAGTATTCTTAAGTAGGTGCAAATATGTAAAGCATAGCAAAAAGAAATGCAGAGATTTGGTGTGGCCGGGAACGTTAAGAATCTTGCACTTTCAATAATTAAACCACCAGATACATTTTATTGAAAAAAAATCTTTTTTATTGTTTTAAGGCCTTTGATATTTATAGAGGAGATACCCGCTTGATCTGTCTTTTTACAATGGGCAAGGTGCTGATAAAAAAGGATTATAGTATTTGAAATGCTAACATACTCATAACTGATTTAACGGAGTCAATGCTACTTAGAATGAGGCAACGGGAGATCATCTATAAGTCACAGTATTTAATACTTTCTGTATGTCCTTGTATCTGGTCACATTATCATCTTGGTGGTTCGACTCATCTGATAATAAAACGATCAACAAAGACAAAATCCACAAATAATCAAAGACAACCCCAACGTGTCTATTAAATGGTCATCTACATCTTTTATGTATTTTGAATTGAATGCGAGGATCGATCAAGGTAATTTTACTGGTGGTGGTTGTGTCCGTGTGTGTGATATGAATCAAGCTCCATTTAACTTTATCGCAATATATATATATATATATATATATATATATATATATATATATATATATATATATATATATATATATATATATATATATATATATATATATATATATATACAGTAAAGGACCCTAACCTCGACCTAAGCAATAAGCAGTCAACATACAAAATTTACATTTTTGTGTTACCACATCTTTACGCTTTTACCAGGTTGTTGGTGGATGCATCCCCAACCCATCCTCTCCTGGATCCATTGAATGATATATACCTTTTTCTACAATCGAAGACAGCTCCGGCAATCATAAACATATATAATGGATGTGCACCTACTAAGAAAATAGAACATCGTAACATCGTAATAATGTTAGATTAAGAGTCCAAATTTAAAGTTCAGATTTAAAAAAAAAGTTTATTTTATACCAAAAAACGCATTTTGGAATCTACATTATTAAATATAGTATTGACTGAAAAGGTAAACCATGTTGCAGCTGTTCGCATCAATGGTTTGTTTCCTTTTAATACGAGGCGGTATGAAACGACATAACGACATGAATACATCATGGCCTAATTGATTTAGTTTATGTTGAATAGAGTAACAAATGTAATTGCATATGAAAAAGACAGACGACAAAAGGAACCTCTTCTGACTGATAATACGGACAATATAGTGTGTTCGTAAATTTGGACCAGTAATGCTACAGCTGGCGAATAACTAACTATGCCTATACAATTGGTCTGAAGCACTTTGTGTTGTTGTGGAAAGAAAAAGCTACGGTTCTGGCTTTGACATTTTTTTTGCTCTTCTTACAAAATGATTCGTCCGAATGTTCTTTTTTACGTATAACTAGAATGTTTGTCCAGTCATGATACATGAGCCTATATACATGTAATAATTCTAATAAACAGAGCTATATTTTCTTCATTATAACGCGATAAGTTGTAAAAGGAAGCGTTTAAATTCCATTGCAGATAAATTTAAAATCAACATTGACTACATGCTTTGCGGTCAAACATTACATACTATGAATCGTTGTACAGATTGAAAGTACTGTGTGTGTAACAGCACATGCATCTCATGTCTCTTAACCATGTCCTATAACAAGAGATCCACAATGTCCCTATATCGCTCACATGAGAGACATAGACATTAAGCCCCGTTGGCTATGGTTTTTATCGGATAAGATAGTTTTGAACAATCTTGATACAAGAAGACTAAAGGAATACATCAACCAAATATCAAAGCTCGAGCTCTTGCAGTTTCTGACAAGAAGAGTTTCGACGTTCTTCCATACAGCAATAGAGGAAATGTGGTCATGGAATTATTAGAACAATCTTCATTCAGGGCCACCTTAAGAGCATGTATACCAAATATCAAGGCTCTAACTCATTCAATTTATGTCAAAAAGATTTCTCATATATCCATATTTGGAAAATGGCCACACTCCTTGCGGTCATTATTTTATTGGATCAAAATTCTTGGAAATGCAGAGCTACCGAAGAAATATGTAAACTAAATATCAAGGCTCTAGATCTTGTAATTTCCGACGAGAGAATTTGGTCCAACAACTTCAGAGGAGATGTCGTTGGAAAATGTTGAAGGACGCAGCAAGCCGAACGACGTACTAAGGACACCGGACGAGTATAAACTAAGGTGAGCCAAAAAGACGTCGGTAAGACTATCCGCTAATCAATAAAAGGCGCACGCTTCTCAAAATCCCGTCTGACATTTTCACCCAAACTTCTACATTGTATGTTATAGCTTGGCTACGCATTAACCACAGCCGGGGTTAACTTGTGATGTAATCATTGAAGTAAACATATATGTTGATGTCGCAATTTTTAATAAAGCGCTTCTTTTTGTTGCTTATCGAACTTCAGTTCTACTGAGTTTATATATATTAAACACAAACAACGTTATTTTGAAGAAAAGTTGCGGCTATTACATTTCGTCTTTTTTACAACAGGTAAAATATACCACCCAGAAAGAACTAATTTTGAAAGTTATTCTAGATAATTTGCAATTAATACAACGCAGTAAAAAATAAACAGACATTCCAGCAACACATACTTTGTATTTTACTTTATTTTACCCTTGTAAAAAGTGAGAAGAATGCGTCGGTAGAACTTTTGTCTTGGTAAAACACGTCTTTTTTCCATATTAAGAGTATATAAGACAAAGTCCTATGAGCATTGCAACGTATACAAAATTGAAAAGACACAGAACCAAGGTATTCAAATGCACGCCAAATGTAAAAGTGAAAACAAATCTGCGATGAGTCATTTAACAAGAAGCGCAAACCCGACACTTACCGCCTTGGAACGGTCAGTCAGCAATATGGAAAACCGGTTTTACAGAGCTCTTACCTCGCACGTCTTGACGGGTTTCTCGAATGCAAGTAACGAAAAAAACGATCCATTTGAATAAGTGTCTAAGCGCTGACGTTTTGTTTGACAAGTTATGACGAAAGTAGTGACGTCATTGAAAATTATGTCCACATTGTGTTTAGAAGAGAGTTAGGTATTATTTCGATTAGAAGATCTTCAAAAAAACAACAACGTAAATAGTAAATGAAATAAACTTTTTGAATCAAGAAAAAAATGACCAGAGAAGAGTAAATGATTGTAGCATCCTGGTCATGCAGAGATGGAATTGAGGAACCAAAGTCCAATGTCCATCAAAAGAAATACACATGAAAATCCTTATAGGATGAATTAAATGACAACATAGATTATATGCACGGGGAGACTTTTTACGACAGTCACACTGCCGAAGTAACATTGTTGTGATCATGAATAAGACTATATAAGACAAGTCTTATGGCCATTGCAATATATACAAAAAATGAAAAGACACAGGACCAAGGTATTCAAATGCACGCCAAATGTAAAATTGAAAACAAATATGTGATGAGTCATTTAACAATAAGAGCAAACCTTACAGTTACCGCACTGGAAGAGTCAGTCGTCAATATGGACCGACTTGGGTGCTTAAACCGGTTTTACTTTTGACATAAAACTCGAACGACATGTCTGAAACAGTCAACTGATTATTTAGAGAGCTTTGCAAATGGGTTATAATACAAGAAAAACTTTTAAAAGTATTTGAACGATGTATCACATGAAATAGGATACAATTTGTGAGGTATTTGGAAATTTACATGTTAGTCAGTAGAACGTTTGAAGCTACAGACGATTGTACAGACATGAAGTCTAAACCTCCTACCTAATGCAATTTTTTTTGTTAAAATATGCAAATGAAAGTTTGCCGATAAAGCAAACACTAGTTCATTGATAACACGTAAATAATTAAGTGTTTTGTAAACTGGCGTGTTTTAGATAATGGATTTGAAAAAAAATATTTTTGAGATTTCTTATACTTCCTACTTCCTATCTCTTTCATATCTCCTATAATTGTGTTTTCTTAAGACTTACATTTGCTTACTTGCAGTCGACATTAATACAGACTCAATCACAGTCTTAAACTGCTTTATCCCACTGGTGCGTGGGTTCTTGTCACAGTCTGACGAGAATTTTGATGAAGGTAATCTTCCATCTGAAAGAAACAAATCACAATTATCTCATCGTACTGAAAGTAACTTAGACACTGTTGTTCGTTTCTTGATTTAATAAAAAAATGAACAAAGACAGCAGATACTGTAGTCGAACTGTTTTTAGGGACCTGTTTACATGTCTGGACAGTGAAGCCTGCATACTCCAAGAGACTTCATTCCATTGAACCAGTATACAAAATCAACATCAGTGGCATATACAGTGGTCACATGAGATCGGTTACTTTGCTTTTACAAGGCACATCTCGATTATACTCGTTTTATGTATAAAGTAAGTTATTCGGACTTGCCTGGATATCGCCAATATTACAATGACCCAGATCTTAGTCTCTTGCCAAGTGACCCTAATAATGTTTGCCTGGTTATCAACACTTTGGATTTGAGTCTTTATTCAACTTACATATATAATGCGAGTTGGTTAGCTGGAAAAATATAAGCGAACTAACGGACACTAAGTTTTATGACATAAAACCAACTAACAAATCTCTTGCGAACAAGTTGGAGATGGGTTACATGACAATCGCCTAACACGGGCCATGTTGATACGTTTTTTATAGACAATTAAAATCCATTTAAACGCAATGTATGTCAAATGTATGTCAAATACATGTATATAGGTCAGTGTGGCGTACTGGAAAGACGCCCTTCCGCTAGGTGCATTGCGGACCGAAAATCAATAATCAATAAAATCAATAAACAAAAATCTGCAATTAAATCAGGAGAACATTTATTGTAACAAAAAACATTTAATTTTATATTAATACATATATATCAAGTTGTGTTAACGTTTAAGCCCAGTGCTTTGTAAGTCAAGACTAAGCACAAATTAGACAAAAGTTTTGTAAAATTTACAAAAATAGTGCAACAAGACCTCTAAGCAAGAAGAAATTATAAAACCTGTTCTTATATAACCGAAATTTCATACAGATGGATACGTTGAAAAAGAAAAAATGGCACATCTGTTTGATAAATGTCTTTTCTAATCGATATTTTTAAGAAGAATCAACGATTTAAATTCCTAGTGTTTTATAATGTACTTTCAAACTCTTCTATGGATCAATTAACAACCTCGTTATAGCAAGTTTTTCTTCCTAGAAATGTTGCTAATGCCTTATGTCAGGATATATACAACATATGATGTATGTAGTCTCAGTGTATGAATCAGTCAGGGCTTATTCGTAGTGTTCGTGATACGACACATATATCACCAGTCTTCGCTCTAAAACTCCGTATTTTTTCTGTCAACTTACATGTGTCAAGCTTTCACATGGCATATCCAGTAATTCAATATACAGCTTTACTAAGAGCCCTAGTACAAGTCACATAACAAAAAACAGAACTATGCGAGAGGCGCATTGGACTCTTTAGAACGTTTGCTAAAAAAGTGTATCAAAATAGTTTTAAATAATTGCATACAATGGTTTCTCTTCTTTGTAACCATTCCTTCTGAGAAAAATAGTGTAATTGGTGCAAATCAATACAAAACAGAATGTTTATACCACAAACGTGTTGAAAACAATAGTGACCAATCCAAAAATGGGGGGCGACTTAAATCCAAAGGAAATAATTAGCGTTGTTTAAAAACTCTCAGAAATGTTACATCTGTTGAAATGTAATTGTTAACATTTTGTCGGTAGCTACGTATAGTAAAAGTACAAAATACATGTTGTCCTAACACTAGGTGGCGCAGTTCGTAAAGCACTGAACTGAATATTATCGACGATTGAGTATTTTTAATACTTATAACAACACATCGCGGATCCAATTTCGTTGGTGGGGAGAGGGTTGTGTGGCGGGTATGAATCAAGATCCATTCAACTTTATCGCAGGTAAATACTAGATATATACAATATACATAGTAAGGGACCCTAACCTAAACCTCAACCTCACTCAACAGACAAAATGCACCCCCTCGCTGGATCCATTCCTGCTGCCAGGGTTAATATGAATTTAGATATACTGTTTCAGTAGTAAGTTTTATATCCATTGTGGTCGTGCAGAATTCTGTCTAATATTTAATACATTTAGATAAACCAGGCTAATAGGGAGTTTAACGACTCTCCTAAAGGCGAAAATAACGTCGTTTTTAATTCACGTTTTCATTTTGTCCGTTGCTTGGAAAATAGGTCATGCACTGTACACAAATAAACAGGAATGTTATTAAAGGAGGCTTACTCCATCAAATTGAAATTTTACCAAATAAGTAATTTTAGAACATTGAGGAATTTTCAGTTTAAAATAAAAATAATCAAAAGAAACGGAAATATAGAAGAATATTTCATCTCAAATTACCACGTACGTTCTGTTACAGTATTGTTAAACAGTCCGTTCTGAGCTTCTTTTTAAAGAAATTTCCGCAACGTCTCGCGCCGTGACTGTAAAGCTATTTTGTTGCAACGAAGAAAACTGATTTGGTTTATGTCTATTTCTTGTTCAAGACGGATCAGCCAAGGGGTATTTATCCGCTTCAAGAATAAAAAAAAATAAATTAGAAAGGTTAGCTGTTGATTTACTTTGAGTCATTTCCAGCCTTAACCCTTGGTAGAAACCCAAATACTTTTTTATCGGAAAGTTGAGATGAGATGTTCTTATGATATAATTGTGTGTATTTGCACCACAGACTCCAAAAGAATTATATTTAAATTGAAATATAAGGATTATTGGGGCTAACATCAAGAACATTAACTGTTGGAAAGTTTTAACCATCGCACAGTACATCACCTATGTTTTCAGGTTCAAAGTTTTAGTAAATAGTCTACTTTCAGTTAGCAGATTAAATTAAAATGCACTTTAGGCATAGAAGTAGGACAACTTGTTGCGAAAGATATACATGTAAATAACCGAGAGTTTAAACTTTGTGTGGAATATTTACTATGGATTGCTGAAAATTAGACCAAAGAGCAAGTACATGTAACAATTTGTAAACGTCATATGTACAAATTACACAATAGAGGACGAGGACGTACACATTGTAGGTAAACCTTAAGAGATCTACGTAAGTTGTGCATATTTTGTTATATCTAGTAAAAATTGTCAATTGCTTTTGTCGTTTATTTTCGCTTGTGTGTAATGTCTCGATTGTGTCACGTTTACCTTTGCCCTGTATGCATTTTCTAGCGGTAGTTCAATTTAAGTATTTGTGGTCGTTCTCATGTGACCTTTTGTATTTTCCTATTGATTTGTGTACTATTTTAAAGTAAAGTCAATTCGTAGATAACTCTGGCGGGAGTTGGCCATTTCATCAATGTATTTTCTTTTTTTTTTTATGTCTCTTCTCTTTTTTCACTTTTACATTCACCCTGTTTGCCTTTGTTTAGTGTTGGTTCAGATTTAAATATCTGTGGGAACTCTTATAGCACCTTTTCTTATTTTCCTGTTCATTATCACAAAAGTGTTACATGTGCAGTGTGGCCGTCGTAAAAAATCTCCCTGTGTATGTAATCTATTTTGTTATCAATTTCGTCCTATCAGGGTTGTTACTTATATTTTCTTTTGCCATACCTTGGCCTAAGATTATTTTTTCTTCAAATAAACCAACCATGAACATACTACTACAACCAAGCATACATATTTCACCCTTAAAACTACACAATATGTTTACTATGCATTTGTATAATGGTGCTGATGATATATTTACTAGAAGAGTGGCTGTCAATATGTCACCTATACAATTACAGCCGTAATAACATTAAATCATCCTAACTGTAAATTGCAGTTCTTCGACAAACTGGACGGGCGCATAAAAAATTAGATTTAGGAAACATCAATATAAAATCCATAATGCTCGTCGTTTTAAGAACTTAATACTTTATATTATTTTCTTATTGCTAGCATTCTTTAAAATATGTGAACCTACAACCTTAACAAAAATATTTTCGATGATGATGTTTCTAAAGGATTTAAATTGCAGAACATACTTGACTGGATAAAAAACTTCAGACTCCATTTACACTCGGTCTTAATGACAATATTTAGGAGGGGTAGTATTCCGAAAAATCCGAACATTGACATCTTTAATATTTTATCTTTACGCAAACCTAAACGCCGAAAACAAATCAGATTAAACGCAAATTTAGAAAAGATATTTCTATCCAAAAATCTAATCACAGGTGAATGATCCTTTTCAAGATTCCTGTTCAACAAACTTTCTGTTATTTACCTGTTCATATCATTACTGGGGATGTAAACATTCTCTGTGACTTTAAATAAAGAATATTAATCTTTAAGGGGTTCAAAAATACCGCTTTCCAGATAAACTGACTTTGATCTTTCTTGCAAATAAATAGCTTAAGAAATTAATCTGCTTGCCAAATGCTGGTGTAAGACAGAAAACACGGATACCGTAACACTCAATACTTGGAAGAAAGCCATTTTAAGGTAATAAATATTCGCGTTAAATTCTACCGCTCTCAACCTTTTGGTTTACTCAAGAAAGTTACTTATCACTTAAAACACCTAAAACAGCTCTTTCAGAATATTCCTAGATAAAGTTGTACTTGTAGCTGCGGACACTGTCTCAAAGAACATAATTAAATGTCTTACGACTATACTACAGAAATGTACGGAGTGCCGAGTTATCCATTACCAGTTCTTACATTATCACCAACGTTGACATTCAGACAATCTTTGATAAACATAAACGAAGATTGTATAAATTCAATATCAAGACCGAATCAAAGCAAAAAAAAAAAAACTTCTTTCACTGTAGTGGATTTCTAACTTCCACAAAACTTTCACACAATTCACAAGTCATAGCTAATACCAGCTCAAGCACCACCACTCACATATATAAACTACTTCTTGCCTTACAGCTGTTGGTAATCACGTTGTTAAATATTGTGAAAAAGTGTATAAAAATAAAGGAATTAACAATCTTCAGACAAGTGTGTACTTTAAACTTTGCTCTGCAGTTAAATCTTACGATTTATTTACGGTGTATACTTTCTACCTCATGATTTAATAAAGACCAAATTGATCACACTTATTGAAAAAAGTACATTTGCTTGAGAGCAATGTCTATACATTGCATTTCATGAAAGTGATGCCTTTTTACCAACACTTTCTAAGAAAAGTTTCTGTGTGGATTTGTACACATGTTGGTAGAGCTGTATGCCCTATAAGACACTATTTACATAAAATTTGGTGAGACTTTCTTTAGACAAGTATTTGTTTATATTTCTATGAACATGGTTTAATATTAACTATAGCGCCTTCTAAACAAAACCACATTATTGAGGCTCAATTCAAGCTCACGCTATATTGACGATATTCTTTCTATAGATACTTCTTTTCTTTTCTCACATGATCTATCCGATTATCCTTCAGTACTTTCCCTTAATAAAGTGAATACCTTTAAATACAGCATTTCACTTCATTGCGATCGCTATCTCCAATGACAACGTATCTACTAAAATATATAAAGATACGATTTCAACTTCAGTATTGTTAATTATCCATACTTTGACGCTCATTCTCCTCGTGCTACCGCCTATGGCATTTACATATCACAACTTACAAGATTTGCAGGAATTTGTACTAAAATAGAAGATTTCAGAGCTTGAAACTGGTTTATTACTTCTTAATTGTAACAGCAAGGCTTTCGATTTCACAAAATAAAGAAGGTATTTAAAAAAAATCCGCAATGATTTTATTGTTTCAAGATATATAAGCAGTATGAAAGCTTGTAATTTATGGAAATGTTTCATACAACTTAAAGAAAATCAAGGGTCTTGATAATTTTTCTAACCACTTTAAAAACCCTATTAGGAAATTTATTGCTATCGGTTACAACCCGAGAGTCCGTTGTTGTTTCACTGCGTTACTTGCAACTGACCCTTTTACAGTCAAGAACTTGTATTACTTTTAAATTACACGATGACCGATCAGATCGTCGAGGCTATATGAAAACAGTGACTTAAAATCATATTGGAGAGTCATTTTTGGCTGTCTGTTACTTCCTCTCTCCAGTCTTGCCCTGTGCCCTACATAGGAGACTACATGCGCTTTACCTGATATTGCATTATATGTATAACATGGAAATTGTTGTATCTTTCTTAAAACCTGCCAATTGTGGATAAATCCTCGTTTATTATAACATTTATGAATCTCATTACCTTTAAACTTTTCACAATACTACATTTTGTTTTGTTGGTTTGTGTTGCTTAAGGTTTGTAATTGTTCTTATTATACATCGCTTGGGCTGTTGTATTTCAAATTTCTCTCTCTATTGGAACCTTTAGCTTCACAAGGATTTTATCTACTGTACATATTGTACATATGTTGATAGTTTGCTATTTTGTTCGTATTTAAGTTCTTTTTATCAGTTTTAACTCCCGATGCAGGTGATTATTGTTAGCTGTCTTACTTTGATGATATATCTTTATTTACACTGTTTGTTTAAAAACCTCTAGTAAATGCGAGTTTGAAGCGCTCCACAAACCAAGTTTAAGCACCACTGTCGGTTCTTTAGCCGATTGACAGTTCCCAGGCGGTAAATGCTATTGTTGTTGTTGTGTGTGTGTTTATGTCTCTCCTCTTTGTTTCTTGTTACTTTTATCCTGTTTGCCTTTGTCTAGAGGTAGTTCAGATTATAGAATATGTGGTAAATCCTATAGGACCTTTACCCATTTTGCTGTTAATTACAGCATTGTTTACTTTTTCGTACTTTGCTATTAATTACAGCCTTGTTTTATTTATTGTATTACACAATATAAACAGGAGCACAATTAATTTTAAATGTGTTTTGTGCCTCTGTATTTCACTAAAAAACAGAAATCTTAAACTTGCAAAAACTTTTGATACAAATATAATCCACATTAAATATTGAAAACGTAGATATGTATTTCATACGATTTTAACGGTTTTTGTTTAAAATAATGAATGTTACTAACGGAAGCACAGCCGACATATGAATCTGCTTTTGACACATCAATATATATTTCGATGTAGTTTGTGTATTTCTTGTCGCGGAGTTCGATAAAATTTGAGCGAAATACGAAAGGGTCTGTTTTTGACTTGTTATTTATACTAAGAGTCAAATCAACTTCCAAGACATTATTTTCGATAACTTGATTTAAATTAACGTGTGATGAGTGTACGATTTCTAACATTCGCAAACCAGAAGGTTTAATTGCCTTTGGTTTACGCTCGTACAAGAGTTCATATTTAGGATTGAAAATAACACTATATGCTGGATTTTTATGGTTTGATTTAACTTTTGTAATGAACTGAAGTGCAAGTTTCTCTCGTCTAAGATATAATGATGGCTCATTAGCTTCAACGTAAAGGCTCTCTACAGGAGACGCCCTGAAAGCTCTCAGGGCCAGACGGAGTCCCTGGTTGTGGACAAAGTCAAGCATCTGGAGATATGATCTCCTGGCAGAGCCATAAACAATGCTACCATAATCTAATTTCGATCTTACTAGTGATCTATAAAGTTGCAAAAAAAAACACATTTCTATCAGCTCCCCAGTCGGTATGGGATAAAAATTTCAACAGGTTAAGAGATTTAAGACATTTATATTCTATATATTTAATATGATAATTTACTGTCAAATATGACAACAAGAAATTTCGTTTTCTTGACGACAGGAATACGAATGTTGTTAGGAAATAACTCAGGATCGTTGTGCAAAGTTCTTTTCTGACAGAAATGTACGCAGTTTGTTTTGGTGGGTGAAAATTTAAAACCATTGTTGTTACTCCAAGTTTGTAATTTGTTGAGGCATTGTTGTAATTGCCTTTCTATCGTATTCATATTTTTAGAACGATAACATTTGAGGAAATCGTTCACATATAGTGAACAATCCACTCCATTATTTAGGGTTTTTACAATGTTATTTATCTTGATGTTAAAGAAAGTTACTAACAATACATTACTCTAAGGGACATCTTGTTCCTGTTTATGAACAGAAGACAAAGTAGACCAAATTTTAACTTGAAAATTTCTGTCAGAAAGAAAACTGTTAATAAATGTGGGTAAATGACCCTTAAGACCAAGGTCACCTAAATCTTTTAAAATCTCATGTTTCCATGTTGTATCGTATGCCTTTTCAAGGTCAAAGAACACCACTAAGAGGTGTTCTTTCTTGATAAAGGCATCGCGTATAAAAGTTTCAAATCGAACGAGATGATCGAGTGTACACCGTTGATTCCTGAACCCACTTTGAAATTCTGTGAGTAAATTATTTGATTCAAGATACCAAACAAGTCTATTATTTATTATCCGTTCTAAAGTTTTACAAATACAACTAGTCAAAGCAATAGGTCTGTAACTTGAAGGATCTGTTGGTTCCTTCCCTGTTTAGGTATAGGAATGACGAATGCATTTTTCCACGAATTCGGAACTTGTCCGGAAAATGTCATTATAAAAAGACAAAAGTAAATTTAATGATGTATGCGGCAGATGTTTCAAAAGTTGGTAGGGAATATCATCTGGTCCAGCAGCGGTATCATGAGATTTATTAAATGCTTCTCTTAGTTCTCTTAAAGAAAAGGGTAGGTTGTAATTTTCATTATTGTTCGACCTAAAATTGATTTTACTTTTTTTTAGCCTGTATAGAAGATATATAGAAGGGTGACATAAAGAAAGATGAAGAGATATAATGTCCTGAAGCAGGATGTAAGTAAGTTGCCTTTCTATTATTCATAAGGCATATATCATTTTGGGCTATGATGTCCTCCAAATGTTTTCCATATTATTATAATCAGAACATCCCCATAATGGGTTATGTCCATTAAAGTCCCCTACAAGAATATAAGGGGAAGGTAATTGATTTATTAAGTCATCCAATTTGGATTTTGGAATATCTGAATTAGGTGGAAGATAAACAGAGCAAACTGTAATGACTTTATGGACTGTTTCACGAATGGCAACAGCCTGTAAATCAGTATTAAGTTTAATCGTTGAATTTGTTGTTGGCAGTTTGGAGTTGACATGTATTGTCGATCCTCCAGACGCCCTATCACACATTGTATGAATGTGATTATATATAGACTAACCTTTGAAGTCAATATTATCACTATCCTTTAGGAATGTCTCCTAAAGGCATAGCATGACAGGGTTTAACGTGGTCAATAGAACTAAAACTTTATTAAAATTGGTTTTAAGACCTCGACGATTCCAGTGCACTATCTTGTTATTCATGGTTAAAAGGGGTTAAAATATCATTTTTGAGCTTTGACGGGTGACCTTGGTTTTTAATCCGGCGACTTTTGTATCTGACTTTTGTTGTCAGATATGGAATGCTCAGTATTTGCAGTATTTTCCATGAAGGAAGAGAGAAAGAAATTCAACACTTGTGTTCCCCACCCAACACGGAGTCCAACAAGGGGAAGCTTATGCGGAGTGGGTCTCCGACTCCAAGGGCCAGGGCTACACAAGTGTTATACTCGAAAGGTAAATGTATCGAATAGACTATTATACCTTTCGATTAACCCATAAGCCACCGCCTTCTAGGTTATGTACGAGAGAAAAGCTAAGAAGTATCAAGCCCGGTTTGTATCAGAGAACTTGATACCTGATTACAGAAAAAGTAGGTGAGAGTAAAAAAAACCTAGGGCTCGGAGTGGCCAGCCGATTGATCGTACCTGGTCCATACGACCATCCGTCTACACCGAATACGGGGTCAAGACGGTGTGTTACATTCCACGGGTGACTACGGATATACCGTACGCCAATCCCGTGGGTGCTCAACCGCCAGAATCCCCATCTGCGGTTTCACGGGATGCCATGCACGGCAAACGCATGGTCCATTTTCGGCGGAGTTTTACCGCTCTGCATGAATATAGCCGGCGTATTCTAGGCACCAGGGTGTGTTTGTTATGCACGTTATTATTATTAATGACTAGTCAACCCATCCAATGTCTTCAGTCGAACGACTGGTACAATTTTCTTAGAGACACATTATTTTTAACTCTACATTTTTATATCATGTCCATTTATAAGATGATCTTTTTTCTTACACATATTTAACATTATATGTAATCACGGTTTAAATTAAAATAAACTAAGCAAATAACTATCAAAATGATACAATTAACATTTCAACGTTATGTCTTAAGCTGACAGGCGCCTGTTTTTTCTGCTGTTATAGCTGAGCACCATTATTTATAAACAAAAATGAATATTAAAATGGTGTTGTGTGTTTGAGTTGAAAAACATAAATGATAAAGGAAGTTTACTTAACCTATCAATTTATAAATTTGTTATGTCTGTATTTTCCTGGCAGTTCGAGCCCAAACATTTAAATATATTTTTTAAAAAATTTATTTAATCATTTTATTATTTTAGTCTTTCCACCAGTTATTTTAGTGATAGTCAGTTTGGTTGAAGTATACTCGGAGACAAATAGCTGGATAAAAACACCAATGCAATGCAGGTCAGCTGACCTGGCTGGGACATGCCAGCCCTTAATTGTGGACCTTAAGATGTATAAGTCAGTGTTGTGTTTCCTGACTTTTTGACTCTATGCACTACATACTTTTTATGCAAACGTGTTTGTTCATAATATATGTTTAACTGGAACTAAAAGTTTAAGCAAAATTGCTTTAATTTTTGAAGAGGATTGATAAGTAATCATTTTCATTTTATAAATGGACCGGTATGTTTAAGGGCGCCCATAACCAAGCAGTTAAAGTCCCCAACTTTTAATTCAGCTCCTAAGCCTATCACTGTCTGGGTTTGAGTCCCGGTTGGCTCGGGAACGTTCATGCATGAACGTCTTTCAGCCGACCTGCAAAGTACTGCTGGATCGATCCTTTCTGGACTCTAAGTTTGACGTTGATCATAAGTGTGTGAATGCAATGTCTCAACAAACAAACCTCTGAGTGAAAAAGATTAAAGCATAGACATAAAAGCAATGGGACCACAGACTCCGCAAGGAGCGCGAATAGGTTCCAAATTTCGTAGCGTCTTCAACGGGAGACATAGGACGGGGCTTTGCATGCAAACCAATTACATGAATTTGACAGATAAAACAGACATTTTAAGAAGTTGAAAATTGGATTGAGGGTAAATGTCGTCTATGTTTGTGTATGCTGGCCTGCGACTGTGTCTGTGGCACTGAGACGTTCAACTGGTACAGAAAACCTTAAAGACGTCTTGAAACCAGCATTCCTCTGGACAAAATGATAAATTAACATAAAGTTCTTTGTTTATGCAAAAATATATAACGTGTTATTCTAACGGACCATTCAGAGAAAAAGATCATATTAAACTTCAACCAACATTGAAAGTGTGGTTTTCTTGATGTGTGTTTTATTAGGATATACACATGTATCCTACAGTAATGTCAGACAAAACGTAACACCTACTGCTGACATATAGCTTTAACTTAAAGTTATTTTATATAAGGAGAACCCAGGTTTACATTATTAAGTAAATGTAGAAACTCTATTATCTGAATAGTTTTATGGAGTAATTTAAATTATTTCTATTGACACAACATTTTCTATAATCGTTTGTTGTATTGACAATATAAACATGTCAATCGTCAGGTTAATATGACCTAGTTAGGTTTATAGTTTTATTTAAACAAGTATATTTGTATTGACTAGGAATAACCTTTAATACCTTATTTAAGTAATGATTGGGTACAAGATTTAAAACTAGCATGTGTTTTTACTAATTAACAACCTGCTTATATAGTATAACTTTCATATTTCAGTGTGAAAACTGAACTTGGTTTAATTGTGTAAACTCACAAAATCTTGCATCAGACATGTCAGTTTGGACTGGATTTAAGTTTACTTTTTAATTAATGCTGTCAGACAAGAATACATAATATTAGTATAACCAATAATTTTAATTGCTTTCTATTTTGTACAATGTGTTTAAGCAAGAACACAGCTTTATCGTAAATAGCAAATGTTTTAATGTAGCATGAAAACTGAATTTATGAGAAATATATACAAAAATATACATTTAAATACTCCAACAGTGATAATGCAACCCTCATGTCTTTTTAATCGAAAACAAAGGTCAAACTTTGTATTAAAGTTGTTTTTTTATCATTTGATCTTCTAATGAAATCTTAATAATTGTACGTATAACATATAGAATATATTTAATTTTCCTTATACCATTGGAAATATATAGACTATGTGCAACTACTCTATAAATATGCAATTAAATGTTTTTTATAAAGTTTTTAATATGTGATATAATTGTCGCAAAGTACATTATAAAAAAGTTGTTTTGATAACATTCAAAAACACGACTTTTCCACCCATTAGACATGGAAAGTGAATTAGAGTATTCTATTATGTTAAAGATTGTTAATTGCAAATTATGTTGTAGATTATGGAGAAATAAACAATATTCAACAAAGTCCTGCATTGTGATGTGTTAAATCAGTTTTATGAAACATAAAAGCCAAGAAATGGTATATCACCACGAAAGCTAAACGAACCAGATTGAAAATGTGAAATCCTTTAATAAAATTTCATCTTTTTTAAAAGAAAAGCAAAAAAACTGATGATTTCTCTCTGGCTTCCTGAGAGTTGTGATTCTGTCAAAGCGTTGAATTTAAAGGTTAATTTAAAGTTTAATTGTCTCTGAAGAAATCGTTCTTGTCATAGTAATGAAAAAAAAGAACAAATGTATGCTTTACAGTCTTCATCTTTATATGGAAAGGTGCAGTAACCTGCCTAACCTCTTTGGTTCCAGTCCTAGTCTGGACAAATACAATAATCGGGTGTTTTATTCACCAAGAATAATATAAAAACATACCAACTTAGAACAAAAATATTACAATCTCATTACGGCCTAGTTGTTGCACACAGAACAAATCTGTCTAGAGTAAATCCTTCCTGTACTTTTTTATCATGGTTTATTGTTATGAAAACCTTTTTGTCAATACAATTAAAGTTGCTATCTAAAAGTTTAGAGATTTCTTTCTTCAAACAACCAAATAAATTATTGTAACCTGAAAATATCTAGCATATGCTGATTACTGATTTCCAATGTGAAAAGTGAAGCACAACAACCCACTTGTACAAACATTCATTACCTAGCTAAGAGGCTTAATTCCCCTATGATTAAGGTAGCATTCAAAGTTGTCCTTACTTAGACTTAAGAGCGAGTTTATGCAAGAAAAGTTGCCAAATTCCCCAAAACAGGGGTAAGATATTGTTATATATTTTTAACTTAGGCAAACTGTTTTGTACCACCTTTTATAAATAAACTTCTGATATTTATATAAAGCAGAAGTCGCAAAAAGTCCATTCTGAAAACAAGAGTTATACTGTGCCATTCAATGGCAAAATGGTATGAACATCTTATTGCTTTTGTTTACACTTTGAATATCAGTGCAACTATTATTTGACAGTATGTACATCCTCCCAGTATTTATAAACCCTATAGAAATTCCCAATAGATATGTTAATTTTAACAGGTATCAGACTTTTACATCCTTTGCATACCTTAACCTCTTGATAGTAGGTATAATGTCTAGAGACCAAATGCCTCTATGTGGACCGAAAAGATCTTAGCGAAAGGGCTGCCCTGAAAGTAGACGAATGAGACAAAAGACTGTAAAGGCTACAACTTTAAGGAAAAAAAGAACAGATATGCACTAAAACCATTCTTGTACACAAGGTTTTTAATATATATATTATAATTAGAGTCAGATATTAACAATAGAGACAAGCCCATTAGAGATACAGTACATGGCATCAAATTACATGTACACTTTCCTGTTCAGGACAAGAACTATTAGGTTGGTAGGTTTTCCAGCTGAAGTGTGGAGTGAGTGCAACACTGGTTCTGCCCAGACATAAATATAATGTCTTTTTCCACGAATAAAAAGCTAGACGTCAAGAATATGAATACGACTGTGTTGGTGCGATGTAACAAAAAAAACCACAAATAGCCTGTTTTAGTTGTTCTAAACGCCATTATTTGCTTGACAACCTCTAAACATCTGATGAAGAAGAGAAGAAATTCATTTTGTAAAAGCTCAATAAAATTGTAATGTCAAAAATCACATAAATTAGGTACATATACTATTATAAAAAACCTCAAATTGAATGTTTTTGTGGGTGAGTGAAGGAAAGATTTGACATTAAACAGTGGCACATACGTTTGGTACTTCAATCTCTTGACAACACTCGAGCTGAAAGTTATATAATACTGGTCCTAGAATAAAATTAATGGGCAATTGATATGTCAGGTGTTCATGACATGAAATACCAAAATTATGCTTTAAATTATTTATCACGAGATTTTCGCTTTTTCCATTAATATTAATATAACTTTCAGCTTTCCACCTGTTGTTATGGTTTTCACAAGAAGTTTTCTATGACGTCCGGTGAGGGTGCTTCCCCTGATTCAACCTATTTATATAGAGAATATAGAGTGACGTCACAAGTCAGCGTTCCCTTCACTATATGTCTATGATTAAAGTACACTAATCGCTGAGGAGTAAGGCCCCTTGACTTTCTAATATAAAGTAAATAATATCCATATATGGACGCCAAAATTCTTTCATTGTTTCAGTGCCATATATACCTATAGAATCGAAAAAAGACATAATGCAGGATTTACATAAACGTTTGTGTTACAAAAATGGGTGATGAGTGCAGTGGCTTACCAACTTTGCCAGACATAACATCTATTAGCCTATCAATTCCCATTCAAGCGTTTTTATTCTGGCAATAAACACCCATGTTTTATATAACAGACGTTCATGAGGTACAGATTGGCAACTTTACTTTAGGCATTTTACGGTTGATTAAACCAGTTTGTACCTAAGCAAGCATAATAACACCATGGGAAAAAGGCAAATTGTGTATTGACTTCTTACGTTGATTCATAATACATACTCACAACATTATGCCGTACACGATAATTTAAACATACTTGCACAAAACCATTTAATAAAGTAGGAATGATACATAGGTAAATAAGAAAAGGTCCTATCAATATTTCCACATATATTTAAATTTTATCTACCAGTACACAAAGGCAAACAAGGTAAATGTAAATGTGACAAAAACACATAAAGAAAAACCATCAGTTACCGCCTTGGAATGGTCAATCGGCAAAAGTGCCGACTGGGGTGCTTAAACCTGGTTTGTGGAGCGCTCCAACCTCGCCCTTCCTGAATTTTTTTCTAACAAACAAACAGTATAAATAACTTACAGTAAGCACCTGCATAGGGAGTCAAAACAGATACAAAGAACTTGTATACATACATAATAACAAGTAATAAAATAAACTATCAACATATGTACAGTGTGTATAGTAGATAAAAGCCTCGGTAACGTAAAAATAAAAATTCCAAATGAGAGATTAGTTTGAAATAAAACAGCCCAAGCGCTGATATATTATAAGAACAAATAAAACAGCCTAAGCGCTGATATATTATAAGAACAAATAAAACAGCACAAGCGCTGATATATTATAAGAACAAATAAAACAGTCTAAGCGCTGATATATTATAAGAACAAATAAAACAGCCCAAGCGCTGATATATTATAAGAACAAATAAAACAGCCTAAGCGCCGATATATTATAAGAACAAATAAAACAGCCTAAGCGCTGATATATTATAAGAACAAATAAAACAGCACAAGCGCTGATATATTATAAGAACAAATAAAACAGCCTAAGCGCTGATATATATTAAGATCAATTGGCATATAATACCATGAGATCATATGTCAAAAGTGAAATGTAAAAATTACGTAAGAAAACATCGAATTTTAGAAAACAACCTACCAACAAAATAAAATGTAGTATTGTTAAGAGCTAATAAGTTAAAAAAAAATAAAATACAGGTTGGTATGTCATGGGCCAACCTGCGACTAATTTTATCAAGTATATACACATGTATTTACAGCTACTGGTATGAAATAATAATGACTTTTCTGTGATTGTAGTTACAACATAGACTACATAATAATTTGTTGTGAGTTTACTTGATGGCATTTGTCGACTTTATTTTAAATCTTGCAAATGAAACAAATCTTCAAAACCTTGCTTTATTCTGTAAAATATTTTTAAGTAAGAATAACAACTAGCATATTTCGATGGGACTTGTAATCGCACAGCGGTCGATTGCTTATAATACTATATAACCTATACCCAACGCACAAGCATTATGAAAGTAACAATTATATTTTCCCACAAACCATTCAAGTGATCGTAATGGTGATATCATTTACAGACAAGGCGATGTTTACTCTAAGCCGATGAATCGGTTTTAAAATTGACGACTTGTTAGGTCCGACTTTCATTTACTACTTTTACCAACAGAAGCCTTATTGTATCAATGGTGCCTGCAGTATGCCACACATAATGCAGCATACATAACGACACTACTTTGCCGACAGAAATTAATTGGCTTCATGCTTAGATCTTGAGAAAACGGACGTTACAGTTTGAACGTTATTTACATAAATTGCAAGGCAAGAAAAAATGGCATTTTTTTTCCATTTAATGACTTCACAGACAGCAGGTATTATATATCTAATAAAAAAAAATCCAGTGTTTCATAACGCGACTTTCTGGAGTGATATCTCCGTAATGACTCTGCATTGTTATCAGTGCGCATTAACATCTCGTAATGCATACTCTTGTTATACATTAGGAGGCTACATCTAAAAACTTTAAAAGGGTTTCCACTTGTGCGGCTTCAATAATGGAAATAATGATTATAGTCCATATGTTATTATTCAGCATGTGCAAACGGAAGTCTTTGTATCTTATTTTAGCATATTTTAAATATCACTACCACATCTCTTCATTTAAGTTGAGGAAAACCAACAGAGATAAGTTGCATTTAATTTACAACATCTCTCTGTAATACTCTAAAATGGTTCTATTCTGAATGACATCGGTTGGCTGAAACAAAGTATTCCGTTTCTAGCACAAACTGTTAAATTTCAAGCAAATCACTAATTAACAAGTGCTGACTGTTTAAGAAATGTAAATAATGGTTTGAAACAATATATTTTCATGGATAAGGCGTGTATTGTATATGGATTTATAAATTGTGTACATAGATGTGAGCTCACAAATACATGGAAAGATATTGGATAAAGTCAGTAATTGGCAAGTAAATAGATAAATATGTGACTCTTTAGTATTTGCGGTTTATTTAGCGATGGCAATAAATAACAAGTTGTCCACGTGTACCTTAGTACTGACGTTATTTTAAGCAATTTGAAAAAAGCAGCAATTACTGGGCTGTTGGGGTTTAATGAACAACACATTAATAGGTTTAAAAGAAAATAATTAGGACATTGAAGAAACATATTAACATCAAATATATTTCACACTTTTTACCGCTTACTTACTAAGGTTAAAAAGACATAAAAAAATAAAACAGTGAAGAAACACCCATAGACATTACACACAAGAAAGACAAGAAAAAGGTCATTGATGCTCAACAGGAACTTGTAAACATGCGTTATAGAAGCAAGTCTAAAGACATATTTGAAAAGTGATTGTTTATATTTGATAGTTTTCAGTAACAAAGAATTCACCAGAAAAAGCATGTAAAATGTAAAATCCTGAGACCATTGGATAGCCTTCATTAGAAAGAAACCGCAGCAATGAATTCTACATATATCTATACACGTGTATTAAACTGTAATATCTACGAACCGGCATCGCCCATTAGGAACATTAATATAAAGAAAAGCCTGACACCATTTAATATATTTATCATGATGTTACATATGTAGAAGAAGAGAAATGGCAGAAATATTAAAATTAACTATATAACAAAAGTGTTCTGGTAGAAAATGTACGTGTGTAGCAGCCTTACATTTCACAAATCATTACTATTTAAGAAGTATATTTCAGGGATATAGTATTATTTTTTCTATCTCGGTATCTTTTAGTTTATTAACTATCTTATTTAAATTGAAGCATTAATGTATTGGGGTTATGCACACAGAGAAAGAACATTAACACACTTGCACGCATTTTAAAGTGAAATAGATGAATATAAAAACTGAAACAGTAAACAGAACGAGCTGGCATGTCACTGATCCCGATGGAAAAACTAACAGCAAAGTTATAACTTAATTATGTGATAATGCTGTTAATAATTACACATTAAACTGAAGTTTAAAATATAACCTAAAGTTGTTGCCAAGTAAAAGGTAGTGTGCCTTTGAATATAAGACCGAAATACTAAAAACTATCAAATTACTTATTATGATATATATTTTGTAATATTATGAAATATAGGAATATCATTGGGCACGGAAGTGGTCACGAAAGTAATAATTACTCTGAACATATTCTGTCTTTTGCAAAATGTTCGTGAAAATAAAATGGGGCAATTATTAAAATCTCATATCAGGCTTTGGGTTTGAACCCAGAACCGCCCCATCTCGAGTTCATAACGTTAACCATTTGACCAAGAATACTGCATGCATATTATAAATACTTTCTTCGTGTTTTGGACGTTTATTAATGAACATCCAAATAGAATAAGATTTGTTTGGACACTTTACGAGTCTTGTGTTTAAATGTTGAATCATTCAATTCCATAACCCTAACCTCTTTCCCAAAAACGCTTCAAGCATAGTTAAGATATTTTGGCTATGGACTGTTTCGTTGCTAAAAGATAATCTCACTTTGTTAACATACAGTCTGAACATCGGAGGACATACCGAGTAGTATTTCTAGCTACTTACATAAATATAAATATGAGAATCCATGTACAATTACGTTCAATGGTTAGACACTTTAATGATAAAAAGAAATAAACCGAAATCTCTAGTTATCTCTCATGTTGGTTTGTAAGTAACATGCACAAAAAATAAATACAAAATACATGGGGCAAAAACGCCGTTTATCGAATGAGAACACTATTTTATCAGGATTATTAGGGCTATGAAAGTCCGCAGAGTAAGCTTTCCCCTTTTGAAAATTTCAGTGGTCATTCCATATATGGTGGTCGCTCTGCAGCGCGTAGCCAATAAAAGCCTTCAGTTACCGCATTGAACTGGTTAGTCAGCACAAGAACCTACTGGGACTGTTAAAACTACTGTACGAAGCGCCTCAATATCGCACTTTCTGAAGCGTTTTCTTTAAAACGAAAAGTATATATAAACTATCCCACTAAAGTGAGAAAATTTACAGTATCTGCTTTTATCGAGAGTAAATTATGTATCAAGCCGAAAAAGCTAACAAAATACACAGATAACTGCAGAATTACATATTTCTTTCTCGAATGCAAGTTTTACCATCAAGGCATAGACCATAACTTAACCCAACCATATTAAATTGGTCATATAAGGGAAGCCGTAGTGTAGAGTTGTTTAACAAGAACTATAAGAAAGACCTAAACATACCTATTCCAGAAACCTTATTAGTCCCTTAGTTACAGAACTATATTATAAGAGACATGTCATTTAGCTAGATATATCTGTATCATTTTACCAGAATTACTTTTATTAATTAGGAAACTATGGGCATTGCATCAAATACTAAAATTTGAAAAGGCGCAGGACAAAGGTATTTACAAGCAAACCTAATATAAATGTGATAAAAGAAATATGCGGCAATTCATTTACCAAATTCAAAACCTATCAGTTACCGCCTTGAAACGGTCTATCAGTCAAAAAACCGACTGGGGTGCTTTAACAGGTTTTAGAGAGCTCTAATGTCGCACTTTCTGAGGGGCCACTTCAATCGTATAAGCATAACGATGTAACAATAGTGCATTTTGAAAAAAAAAATCATGTAGGGCAGGTGGATTAGCTGTTTACTGTCACGTAAGACAAATCATTTACAACGTTTTATTTAAGTTGAACAAGATAATGTCAAGTTTTCGTTCCCGTACAAACGTTGTTTAGTTTCATCTGATGATTTTTGTATAACGGACAAGACGGTGACATTCTTGTAGAATGATCCACATGTCAGAGCTAGACTATGATTTTTTTTTTTATATTTCACTTTTTTACCAATGACAAACAATTCTATATTGCCATTTTAAACCTAATTTAATCGTTTAAGTATTATAGTAAAAATAATGGCATATTCACAATTTCAGCCATTAACCGTTCGTGGCAAGTAGAACGATTGAATGTCTAGAATGCAAACTTGTGTTCATAAACACAACAGAACAAAAGTGAATCTTAATTTAATTTTATTCTTTAACAATTTGAAATAGTATTATTAGAAGTCAATTGGAAATCGTCAATTTTATATTAAACATATCGTATCCAACAAAACATATTTCTTTAAACAGAGTAATACAATTGAAAAAAGTATGCATCATTAACTTTTAAAATAGGTAAATAAGAAAAGGTCCTATCAAAATTTCCACAGATATTTAAATTTTATCTACCTGCAGACCAAGGCAGACAAGGTAAATGTAAATGTGACAAAAAACAACAACACAGAGACGAGACATAACACACAAAAAGAAAAACCATCAGTTACCGCCTTGGAACGGTCAGTCGGCAAAAGGGCCAACTGGGGTTGTTATTTTCACATTAACAGCTTATTTCAACTTATTTCATCTTAACGGTTTAATAATCAGTCATAGTTCATTATATACTCTAGGTGAGTTGATTTAAGACGACGCATTTGAAGAGAAAGTGATAGCGATAGGTGTGAAAGGGACGACATAGTGTAATGTGTCCGAAGCCAATGTGTGATTTCCAAGTTTATGATGCGAATACCGGATGATATAAGTTACTTGTTTGGATTGAATTAAGATTTATATATGTCCAGTGTCATAGGAAAATACCATTGCCAAAAAAGCATTTAAAAATGCGGGATAGCTTTAAAGCTAGACAATGTGTACTTCCAATAGGTACATGTATATAAATTCGATTTATAGTAAAAACCATAAAGTATTGTCAGGCAGATAAAATAAAGCAGCACGTACTTATGTCGTTGCCTAAATTATAAGCTTAAACATGCATACTACTCAATGGAATAAACACCAATCAGAACGCAGATACAAACTTCATTTAAAGGATCCCGGATATAGCTTTCTATTATGCTACACAGTTAAGTGAATGTTTAATCTTTGTGCTCTTGGTACCGGATGGTTTGTTCGGTATATGATTACTAAATGTTTACATAAGAACTGGTAACAGAAAAATATGTTGTAAAACTTTAAAGAAATACTATTATAAACAAAGCTTACTATCTTAAAATAAAATGCAATCGTACAATTAAACAATAAAGACATGGCATATACATGTATATCTCAAGCCACTTTTTTATTTTCTATGAAAGAATTACACAGCATGAAAAGATAAATTTTGTGATTCCGGCAAAGCATATTGGATCGGATGAGATGCCAATAAAGATTGACACGGCATTATGTATGTAACATTTCCTTTAATATGCAGTTTACTAGTTTTGTTTACATATAGATATCGGGATGAAAGAACAAATCGAAAAAATGATCATTCTGGTGTCTTGGCTCACTTGGAGAAATAAAATGAAATCTTACCCCCAAATCATCAAGTTTTCTATTTTAATTATGCTAATGTTTAAGTATTTTATTACTCTTTTCGAACATATATATTTCCCATTTGTAGCCATTCTGTGTTACCCTCTAGATACCTCAATGACCACCAATTGATGACTATACGCAAATGAAAAAATAGTACCAAAGTATATACTTTTATTTTTACAGCAATTGCCAATATTGTAACAGGAAACAAAGATGTTCATTTCCAACCAATCATTTTGTATTGAAACATAAAGCATATCAAGCAATAATGCCAATCAATTAAAAAACACCTCAGCACAAGAATATGACATGGAGGCAATTTAGTTACTTAAAACAGATCCAAGTCAAGCGATGTAACTCTAGCTAATGAAAATTGAGTTCAATAGAATGAAAAAAAAAAAGAATCCTTATTTTGTTGTTTGAAATGCAATTAAAATACAATATCAAACTTCTTAGATGTGTTATTTTCACTAATGACAAAATACAATTCCATAGTAACCGCAACGACTACGGTCAAAATGATTCAATTGTGCAATTATGCTACACGTGTTTGATTGCTGTGTATTCCTGGGGGAAAGTCGCATTACTACTTAAGTTAAAGTGAATACTTAAAAATTAAACAAATTAACTTTGTGTTCATGTATGGCTATAAACCGATCTGTTTAATGTCAAGGCTGGCAATTTTGGCTTCACTGCATAAACCTCCTTATTGTGTTGTCATTCTGACAAACGTGCAATCATGCTGTCAGTGGCATTCTGATTTATTTCAATGGCGTTTAAGTCAGAAGTTTAAAAAAAACACCAAAAGAGTCCCCTAAAGTTTCTTTGATGTTGATTTTTATATTCTTTATGGATGCTTGAAATGATAAAATTTAAAGACGAATAACATACTTTTTATATGGTTTAACATATTTCACATGACGTAGTGAATGCAGACCTAATGTGAAAAATGTCGAATTTGTCTTAAATACGCATTATTGCATATATTGCGATGGTATAAATACATTAAATTAGTTATTCTGTTTTTGTGTATGGAAAATATGCCATTGAAAATATGTATATAAAACCATGAGCTGATATGCATTTGAGAAATTCCGTATAAATAATGACTCAACCAAACTAAAAAGTAAGCAAATTCCCGAATAAATAAAAATATTTTAAAATACATATATAATCGGAATAATAGCGTGCGTGTGTTTTTGTATGTGTGATGTATTTATATCTCATTTTTTTCCCTGCATGACATTATAAAGACGCATGATATACATAAGATTCATTAGATTAGTGCTTCACTAACACATACGTACTCTTTTCTTTTATCTTTCCCTTCAGAACTTATCCTAAATAAAGCAAAAAAACTGAGTTGAAATGCAGGTTTCTAGACATTGACATCGCTATTTCCAATGACATCTAAGAGAGATGATTTCAACTTAAGTATTGTAAGTTCCAAGGCGTTAACTGTCGAGTTTGCTCTTTTCGTTAAATGACTTATCACAAATTTCTTCTTACTTTTCGCTTGGCTTGCATGTGAAATACCTTTGTTCTGTGCCTTTTCGGAGTTTGGTATATGTTGCAATGCTCATGGGACTTTGTCATATATTCTTATTGTGAATTATCCATACCTTGTTGGTGATTCACCTCGTGCTATCTCCTATGGTATTTGCATATCCCAAGGTTACATGTAACAACGTTTGCACGAGTTTGTTTTTAAGTAGAAGATTTCAAAGCTAGAAACCCGTCTCTTTCTTCTAAATTGTTACAGCAAGGTTTTCGATTTCACAAATTAAGGTAGGCGTTTCCAAAATCTTTCACCGCAATGATTTTATTGCTTTAAAGTATAATAGCACTATGAAAACACTTACGAAGCAAGGCAAAAGCCATCCTGCAATTTGTGGACAGATTGTGTGGAAAAAATCAACGGTCTCAATAACTTTTCTGACTTCCTTGCAAAACTTATCAGAAAAATTATTGCTCACGTGTACAACTCGGGAATCGTTCATTGTACTGCATTGCTAGCAAGTAAACCTTTCAAGATCAAGCACTTGCATTGCTTTTAAATTACACGATGACCGGACTGGTCGATGACACTATATGTGAACAGTAACCTTTATAGGTAAGGCAACTTTCAGTTTCCATGCTCTGTGTGTTTTTGTCATATTTACATTGACCGTGTTCGCCTTTGTCTAGAGGTAGGTTATATTTCAATATCTGTTGTAATTTTGATAGGACCATTTCTTATATAACTACATAAACCGTTTCGATAAGTGTTCACAGAACAAAGTACATTTATATACAAAAAAATATTGTCTGCACTAAACAACGCACTTTTGTCATAACCATACTTAACATTTATTTTTGACATCGTATGTGTAATACAGAATGCTATCACATCTTTAAATATACACCCAGCATTAACCTTAGTATAACGCATTTTAAGCAGCGTTAGAATATATCATTGACGCTGTATGAGCTTCTTAGATTTTATTAAATTAATACAAATGCTAACTTGGATGTCGGTTCTGTAGATGTTTATTCAACACCTGAAGGAAAACCCGATGGGAAACTTTATCAATGGCTTGGTGACGAGACTGAAAAACGTCGACAATTATTGCTAATAGACCACTTCAACCTTGTAAGCAATAGGATGTAACAGTAATATCGTTTGAAAAAGTTTTCTTTCATGTAGGGCAAGTAGATTTGCATGTTTTCTGTCACGTAGGACAAATCATTTCCGACTTTTATCTGAGCAAGATAAGTTTACTTTCACTTACAAAAGTTAATTGCGGATCTGTTTTTCACGTAGGGCAATTTCAAGTTTCCACTACATAATTAATCAAAGATGACCAGACAACAAATAAACATATCCTTTTTTAAAGTACTTTTACACATTGTTTTTACCTCTACGCTAAATGCCATAAGTAACCAAATGCGTTTTTAGTTTAAGAGACGAAAATAGTATGTACAGTTTGTACATAAGCAGAAACCCAAACCTTTCGACTTTCCATTGTAGCTAACACTATTAAGACAAAATTTCAACTTTATTGTCGGGATTCCACCATGCTATTCTTCCGCAACACCAAATTTTGTAACTGATTGTTCTGTTTACTGCCCACGCGTGTGATTGCTTCCGCTGCATTCATGTACTGTCCACCAGTCTACACTAATATTCGTTTAGTCTAAACATGTAATCAGGTTCTCAGTCGCATTATCGGTGACCTGACAACATTCAACCCATCGATCATGACAACACATATATTGGTGCTTCAATGCGAGAATTGAAGAAGTAGAACAGAATTTTATTAAGAATATATGACAAAGTCCTTTGAGCATTGCAACATATACCAAACTCCGAAAAGGCACAGGACAAAGGTATTTCACATGCAAGCCAAGTGAAAAGTAGGAACAAATTTGTGATGAGTCATTTAACTAAAAGTGCAAACCCGACAGTTACCGGCTTGGAACGCTCAGTCGGTAATATGGGCTGACGAACTAGATTATTCGGTAGTCTCATGACACTTCTGTGTAGGATGTTGGTCAAAACACTACAACAAAGACTCAATATGTGTATAGTGGCTTTAGACTTCATCATTTGCGTAAAGTAACCAACAATCAAAATCATACCAAAGTAACGTAATTTGGATACAAATTCTATTGCCATTGTTTTGCTTAATTGAAAAAGTACGTCTTTTAAAAACACACATAGTACTGCATCTTTTGCAAGAAAGTTGAACGTCAGGTGTATCGAGTTTCGACTAACCTTTGTCCCAAATACTTAACATTTATATATGATGGAAATGATACACGGTTTACACTGTGTAACTAACGTAGAAACAGCATACTAAAGAAAACAAGCTTTTTTGTTCAAACTGATGATGTCACGACGAAAAAACTTAGTACCATTAGTCGGAATGGGTTTATATTATGTTTTTCACAGTTTTAGAAATCACATTCAGACTTGGGTACGATATGTAGTTCTGTCAGATTACATTCTTCTTCACGTCATAACAAGATATGATACCATCGAAATATGCCCAAATGTGTATGCTGTTTTGAATCTCCTTATTACATTTTATCCCATATTTTAGATTTTATTTTTTCCAGGACAATGAAAATGTTACGTGTAAATGAAAATGTTAACTTTAAAAAAATGTAAAGGTATTGGGTTAGTTAGAATAAAACTAATAGTTTTTACTTGAATGGTTCGGTGATTAGAGCTCTCAAATCGAGCATTACAGGCGACTCCTAGTCTTTAAACCTTTTTACCAGTTTTCTTTTCTCTACGGGAATACGTTCTTTAAGGGAACGATTTCTATCAGTTATTACTTTATATAACTGTATACAGGATGACTGTCTTAATCAATGCTTGAATAAACACAATTCTGATCTCAGATCAAGCGAAGTCAAGTAGATGTCAAACCAATATTTCTGTTCTTTAACTAATTAACAATTTCTTTATGTTGACTATGTAAAAATTCGATTCATCCAGTATTAATTCGATACATTTTTATATATGTCTATAAATTGGCATATTTATCAGTGTTCTGGTCAGCTTATTTCGATACAAAAACATTTAAATTAAACAGTAAGCCGAAAACTTATCTTTCCGATAGATCTTTTGTAGGATTGGAATGCTAACGATGTCTATGAAAGACGAGTTTTAAATCTTACAGAAAAAAATAGCCAGCTTTTATTTATTACTTACAACTATGAGTTATTGCTCTTTGATATTTTTATCTACTTGTTTTAAATTCAACTCAATGACCACATATGCTTGTTATTAATTGTTTTTCTAACAACGTAAACATCATTTAACTGTTATATATAAAATGTTATATCTAAAATCAAACTGCGATATAGCCCTGTTTTAGTTTCATTAAATGATTTTACCTTGCTGCATGCCAGATCAAAAATACTCGTAATTACCGTAATTCTCCAATAGCGTGTTGCTAATTATACAGACCAGCCGCTGACGTTCTTGGGAAATTATCCTCGCGCTAAAGGACATACTGGTTTCTGTTATAAGCAAGTTTATGATATCCTATTTCCGTTCTTATTATTGTGGGATTCTATTTTCGTCAGGCGAAAACACGAAGCTAGTAGTTTTAAAGGTGTTGTAAAGTGATGTAGGTTTCCGTCGCAATAAACAGCATGCGTATACATTTTACTTCATTCTCATTTGTAGTTCACTCAGTCAGTTAACAATCAGTATTTTTCCTACACAATTAAGAGAATGTGTGTAGCAGAGTTGTTTTAGCATTTTTACTGTTACATGTGAAATCTTGGTGATTATCACAGAGTTTACTCGATATACTTTTAAAAGAATTACAGACAAATCTAGAGAAATAATATTACAAAACCTTCTTATCACGTCTTTGAAATAAAACAATCTTACTGTGAAGAAATAATAACTGGGTAAGTTAATAAATATATACATTAATCCACTTATTTTTAAAAGTACCAATGGTCCAAATTCAGACTAATTCTATGCAATTGTTTCCGAAAAAAAAATAATGAAAACGCCGCCGACGACGGACAAAGTAGTCTCATTGTCACCGTCGTGGTATTGTTAAACTGCTGTATATTCCGACGGGCAAGGTCATATTACTGCTAAAATGTATCATGCCCATAAACTAATAAAGTATGTTTAAATCTTTCTTCTACATCGATTGTTTATTGCAAAAAAACACTATTCAAATGGTTTCTTAGATTTATTTTTCCGAATGACAGCAATTAACCACATGAATGATGCCCATATGAAGTTCGGTAAGAGTACATTAAAACAAGAAACGTTTACTTGAGAATTTATATGCTACAATAATATAATTGTGTCTCCATATAAAGATATTTCTCTTTCTGCTTAATGTTAAAGCGGACAATGTTGCCTTATTGAAATTGTGCAGTGAATGTGTCCGAATGACACACAATAATGCAGCGTGCAGTATTGTGTTGTCCTTCGAACAAAGGGGCAATCATGCTGTTAGCAGCTAACAATTTGGTTTTCTATGTTATGATAAGTCAGAAAAAAAAACATTTAAAGGGCCCTAAATAGTTTCTTTATTTCGTTAAAATATATGTTGTGATTGCTTTGAATGATACATTTTTAATTATTACGGATGAAATGCTTTTTACAGTGGTATAAAATCATGGAAAAGCCATGCCTTTAGTAAAAATCTTCAGTAGAAAAGTATCATTGTGATTGAAATAGTTGTCAAATAGCATACTACCATTTTTAGCTATGTATTTAAAAGCTCTGTTCCGTCAATTTTATGACTCAAGAAGATAATAAGCAGCTTGCTAAAGTAAGAAAAATATCATTTTAACAATGTATGTATATATAATATATAATATACTTAGCGGTTATTCTAAGTCGACTGCACTTCGAACAATACACGGGCTGGAGTATTCCCAACTGCCTTCATTTGCAAAATTTACCGACTAGTAATCCGCTATTTGAATTACGTGCGGTGATGCGCAAAAAGCATAAGAAAGATAACTGTTTAGAAAAAGTGAATATACAATAGGCGTCATTTTCTTGGGGGGGGGGGGGGGGGGGGGTTGTTGTTGTTTGTTTGTTGTTTGTTTTTTTTTGGGGGGGGGAGGGTTAAATGATAAAAAGTTGTGCATGTATTTATAAAGCATTGTCGAAAATTCGGAACGCTTCGGCTCTTGGTAGTAATTTTCTTAGCAATATGGCAACGCATCGTACGAAATGTCAGTGATTCAATGTAGACCAGCTTCCAATAGTCAATACTTTTTGCGTTTACACAACCAACAAGTGACAAAGAAGACGGCGGAATTTATTCTGTGAACTAAATGTGTGGGAGAGCTTTCAAAATCGGTCCATTTTGTGCATCGTGATCGTAATAATGGCGCAGTCGAAGTGGAATTATGATTTGTTTTCGTTGCCATTGTTAATGATGGGGACATATATTATAACTTTGTGTATAAGGCAGAAATGAAAGAAGACATTGTGGGCAAAGTCATATTATGACGATAAACATGTCACAGCAAAGAACACTTAAGCATTAAGTACAAGTTTGTGTACATAAGATGCCATTAATTCCCACTGCAAATGTGAACAAAATATCTCTATGTTTACATAGGTATCTATCAGAGAATATGGTGTCTTTGCTTCACTGATATTTTATAAATTAACCTTGCATTTTCATGATTCTTAAAATAAAATAAAATAAAAATAAAAAATATAAAAATACTTTTTTGTAAATCTATTTATTTATAGTCAATTGGGGCAGAAATATTATCCACTTATATTAATCTTACCCACTTCCTGGGTAGAACCAGTACCCGCAGCCAGGCACTGAGTAGGTTGTATTGCTTAAGCAATAACTTTGCCAGGTCAGTTTTGAGGTTTGAACCCTGGGGCCGTCCCATCTGAATTCCAGCGTCTTAAAAACCAGACCACAGAAAGAGACATTCACAAATGTAATACCGTTTGACACTTATACTTATTTGTAGTAACATATTTTATATTTCATCTTCAGGAGAGAGTCACCCCGCAAACCATGTAGAGGCACTAATGAACGATCGAGCAGACATCCACATGAAACTGAAGAATTTAACCTCTAACCTCTAGGATTTAACATCTAGACGCTGTGAATAGATGAAGCCAAGGACACGGAAGGTAATTCCTAAACGTCCACTGAAATAAACTTACGTCTCAACCAAAGTGAACTACCAACCATCAACTGATGAGAATTCTTTCAGACATATATATTCACTATAATTAACCCACAAGCAGGGTACCTACTATACTTTGTCACAGAAGACCAGACACCGCAGAGTTCTTGTCATTTACACATTGACAGGAAATTTCATGACCCGGTGAACTTGTAAGAGGAGAAGCAGTTCTTCGAGGATAATGTTTTTAGCGGTAAGGGTGTTGATTCAATTCAACAGAATACGATAGGACATCGAAGAAACACTTTCTGGTGTCGGAAGACTCGATTTACAGAGTCAAACTTGCGGACTCTAATCGTTCAAATCCGGAAGCTCTACTAAAACAAACTTCTACCCACAAGTGCGTAATAATAAGTATGTTCAGTGTGGTCGCAAGCAGGACACTGCAGCGAGGCTGCAATACAAGTAATAACAAAGAAATGGCTCAGTGTGAACGTGCGTCAGCGTAGACTGTTTATTTCTAAAACACATCTCTTTGTAGGAGCTTGTCCAGAAGGCATTGTCATTTACATTCATAACGAGACAATTATGACTGTGGTACTGAGAAGTTAATGTACAGCCTCTGACAAATAGAGAAACAAGTCTCAACTCAAATATTGTGAGGATAGACTTCTATCCAAAGCGGTAAATAAAGGTGTAAAGCCATAAGTACCAAGACCAGGTGCAGGGACAGATGGTACTGTGTGTAGTAAAATTGTGCTATTGTGTCATTTGGACCCTGAAAGGGATAATTATCGATATAATAGCATTTGACGAACAGTCTGAACCTAAGTTATGCAGTTTCTACGGGAAATTTATTCTTCCTGGCCTGTTCAGCAACAGCGTAAAGAGAGGACTGAAGCTTTTCCATGAGTAGTGTTTTCAGGGCTATCTTTGTTAATTGATAAGTGGTATTATGAATAGATATTAGCGCAAGTCTATAGCTGTCCTATTGAATACAAGACTTTTAAGTCATATTACAGCTCAGAAAGAACCGGACCTGGTAGCGCAATTGACAGAGCGTCGGCTCCAGGTACGGTAGGTTCCGGGTTCGGACCCGGGCCACGACATACCAAAGTCGATAAAAATGTTAGTGGTATAGCCCCTTGCCGTCGCTCAAGCAAATAAAATTGTTGTTTCACGACTGGCTGGTCCGGTGTCAGGATAATGTGACTGGGTGTGGTATTATGCCAGGTGTTAACGACATGCTATACACCGTGAAGGCATTACTATATCTGCTTTAAGTGGACACCATATCCAGATAACTGAAATACTGTTGGTGGCATGTCGAACCCAGCAAACAAACTTTTTAGAAATATTGTCAAAAGAAAATATTTTGCCAAATTTTATTTCCAAAAGCCATTAAGCCATTCCAAAATAAAAATATTTACACTTCATCATTTCCTTACAATTTCCTGTTAAAAATCTGATCTGAAGGATTTGTCTGTTAACAAAGCTATATATAGAAATAAAAAATAAAAAATGTACAAAATACATTCTCTTAATAAAAGACGTATGCCTTGGTACACAGGAGCACCACAGCTTGGAACCTCCCCACTTGAATGTTCCCGCCCCGAACGGGAGTCAAACCTTTACGGTGAGGGGCTGAGGAGTTACAAGTCAACGACTCTAGCTTCTCGGCCGCGGGCGTCCCATGGTTAGTTCTTACTTGAAACGTGTTAGATTCATTGTTATTGCACTCTCGTATATTGTAACATGTCATTTATAACATGCATGCAAAATTGAAAATGTTTAGATGTTTTCTCTTTCTTACTGTAATGTATAACATTGTATTCTGTATTTTGTTATTTAAGCACATACCAGAAAAGTTGCAAGACATGCAGTTTACTTGTCTACATATCTTGATATGATTCAAATAATTTAATGACCGCGTTATTATTTACCAGCTACCAATTTCTAAAATAGCATATCGTGTGAATGTCACCTCATTTATTGAATAGCATTTAAATTAATTTATAATTAATGATTTTTACTTATGTAATACATGTATTTTGTTGCATGTTTTTGTTTACTTCTGAACTCAGTTGCCTCATGTACAAATATGGGCATGTAATAAAATGTTATCTTGTACAAGAAATAAACCATTGTAAACTTAACTTTTTTTATTTTAAAATTTTAATTAAGGTTTCTTTTGAATTAAATGAAAAATCATTAGCGTTATGTTTAACATTTTATATAAATATAAAACATTCATAGTATTGTTAAGAAACAGTGTGGATGTTTGGATATCTAAAATGTAAATTGCAGTTTACAGTGCAGACATTAGTTGAATTACTGATAACATCGTTACTTTAAATTTACTTAAAATGATTCCCTGAATTATATACGTACTAATTTAGTCGAAGATTAGAATTGAGGAAAGTGATTGCTACTACTGCTGCTGCTGCTGCTGCTGCTGCTGCTACTACTACTACTAATACTAATACTAATACTACTACTAGCGTTGAAATGCTCAGCAACCGGTTTGTCTTTCTTTAGTCTCGTGTCACCCACCCTCGTGTTCCTTTATCCCCTCCTTCAGTGATCTAGACGTATCGCCAACATACTCCATTTTCCTGCACTTATTGCAGTGTATTCCATATATACTACGTTAGATAGCTTACAGTCTAGGAATATATTAAGGGATATGACATTTTAAGGAATAAAGGGTGGAAAGAGATTGTTTAACTGTAAATGAATTAAGAGACACATGCGCTTTATATTCTGACTACGAGCTGTAGCCATAAGTATAAAATTGTTTTCGTGGGGGGAAAAAACGTCTAAACATAGGTCCGGAAATAACTGACATCAGCATGAATGAAGGGTGATTTAACAACAGACAAATTGACCTGTTTAGAAATATTGGGATTTAGACATGTGGGGAATAAAGAGTTAAAATATACTGTTTTATTGAGAAAATTCCCTATCGAAATAATATTTACTTACTAAACTTTCGTTAATCAACTCAAACGGGTCATGTAGTTAAAAAAAATCGCATTGTTTTGTGTCTGTTGGTTGTGGTGCATTTCTTGTAGAGATGCACATGTTTAGATAAGTATATTGATTTAGTGCGTAATTTCTTCGAATGATGTCTGATTTGATATTAATCTGGTCTGCGCCTAATCAGCATTTGTCAACAGGTTAAAGATGTTATGAAATAGCTTCACCGAAATATTAATTATGTGTCATGTAAAACAGTTCATGTATTTGAAGACAGACGCCATTTATATTCGGACTAAGGGCTGCAGCCATGAGAATAACATTGTTATCGTGGGAACAAATGTCTAAAAATAAATCTGGGAATCCCTGACCTCAGGTTGAATGCAGGGTGATTTAGCAACAGGCAAATATGCCTGCTCATTTATCTGATTCAGCCCAAAGTAAACACCTTGGTTCCCATTTATCAAATTCAGATCTAGATCTGAAGCTGCCTTACTTTACTGCATGGCACGTGGCAAGACTCTCTCAAACTTTCACATAACGGGCAGTACAGTTATTCATTCTGAACATCCAGTCTGTCTTACCAACGTCTCTCTCTCTCTCTCTCTCTCTCTCTCTCTCTCTCTCTCTCTCTCTCTCTCTCTCTCTCTCTCTCTCTCTCTCTTCTCGCTTTCTCTTCTCTCTCTTTCTCTCTCTCTCTCTCTCTCTCTTCCTCTCCCTCACTCCCTCCCTCTCTCTCTCGACTTCACTAAATGCATTTAATTATTTAATTCACCTGAGCATGTTTGTATCTTTATATAAACAAAATAAGGATAAACAGATAGATTTTGATACATTTTTAGTTAACCCCCTATGGATCAACGTTAAAATTTGCGCTTAATAATAACATTCGTCATATTGCTATAGTGGCTGTAGACATTCGTCACGCTGTTACTATGCCGTATTAAAAATGTCAAACCGTACGGCGCATTGCAGAAAGCTTAGATTTCCTTGACTTATTTACCATCGTTCTGAATCTAAACGCTAAAACTGGACCGCACGGATGTCTCAAGTCTGTAAACGATCCATACATCAGTCTTCTGGACGGCAGTTGCAGACTATTCATCAATTTATACGATACATGCTGTGTCACAGCGACAACACGGTGGCAAAGCATAATCAAATCAAGGGCATACAGAATACACACGTTTTTACTCCCACAAATTCAAATTATATAAGTGCAATACAAGATAACAGCAGAAATTCTTCTAAACCAGTTGGGTTGTTTTTGTCCTCGATTTTTAATCTATGGTCGCAATGTAAAATGTGCCGCAAGAATGACGCATTTTCTTTTTAAGCGACCTTTCTTGTTCAATGTTAATGGTGGCTGTACAATTTAACAATATGCCCTAAACAGTGCTATGAGCGCTTTGATTATCAATCGATGTGATACATGTCACTCATTAAGAGGCCTGACATATATTTCAAAATGATAACAGTGGAAATGTCCGATGAATATTTAGAATTAATGATTTTAGAAAAGGTTTAAACCAAATTGACCTTTTGATGACTTATTTTATGGTTTAACATTGTTGTTTTTTTTTTCGGAAACTTATAGGTTGCAAAACATACAGTGTTCATTTCAAGCAACAAAGAGGACCCAAAAGCGGGATTTGAGCACAAAGACAATTGATATCTAACCTTAAATAGAGTAACAGACGCAATACGTTCCAACTTTATAGTATGCGTAATTTAAATTGATGAATGTCATTATTGTAATAATTTAGTAGGTTAAATTTGATAAAACAGCTATTTCTCTGACGATGCCATAATGACTAGACCCATATTATGCTCGTAGTAGTAGTTAAGTCGACTCTAAATGTAAGACTCTGTCACGGCATACCAAAGTCGAAAAATCGAGCGGTAAAACGACATCTTGAATCAAATTGCAAAAAGATTTCCAATTCTAATCGGAGGGGGTCTGTATGTAAATGTAGTAAGTCTTGTCAATTGTTCGCATCGATGTATATGTAACACAATATAGTCACCGTTTGTTTGAAATGATAATGAACAGACTTTTCACCATCCCAAAATCATGAAAGTTTGTAAGTTAAAATGAAAATTACTTTATGTAATTTTAATTCAACTAAAACTTTAAATTGTGTAGATAACTGTCATGTCTCTAAGTCTGGCAATATTTTGTTCAGCATTTAAAAACGCGCATTTTAAATATTTATTTCAATTAAAAAATCACTAACAATAAGTTTGTGAGATTGCAAACACCTAATAATATTAAGAAACTATACTCTCCTTTTGATCCATATTTCAGTGAGAAAGCAAAACATATTTTACAATAACGATATCAACAATCAAGCGGTGTGGTTTTGACTAAGTGGGAGTTTTATACGTGCAAGTATCGTTATAGTAATAATTACATTTCCACGCCTGCATGTGGACCTCACACAGGACAAACATGAGAATATTAGTGCAGTTTATTCATTGCGAAAGATGGTGTAAACAAAGAATGTTTTTACACTAACTGTTGTAGAACAAACCACATACACAGCATTAAACCCGTCCTGCTGCTGTTTTTAGACGCATCCGTTGAACCAATATCACATAGATTCGTTATATAATTACAAGTTTACCTACAGCAATTACGCAGAAGATAACGTCAATCTATTTCCTTGACGTGTCTACAGCGTTCTTTTGACACATTATTCTCCAAGGGGTTAATTTGCTATATCCGTTTTCCGATTGCTTCGTCCGACTACGGCCGTCCGAAAAACACAAAATAACCGTTAATGGATTTGTAGAAGAGAGAGATAAAAAGTGTGTAATTTAATATAATATTGCACCCTGTCCCATTATATTAGGATTTGTTTGTGGGATTTATCCTGTTTGTGGGAAATGCACTTGTTGTGTGCTCTACATATATCATTTTATGCATTATATGTTAGATGACAGATCACTATGTGAACGACACTGAAGTTGATCCAAATCATTTCTTTAAGCTGTATGGTGACAATTGACCGACATTATCTGAATGTAGGAACAATCACAATGGACAGACATTGTCAGAATGTAGGGACAATCACAATTGACCGACATTATCTGAATGTAGGGACAATCACAATGGACAGACATTGTCAGAATGTATGGACAATCACAATGGACAGACATTGTCTGAATGTAGGGACAATCACAATGGACAGACATTGTCTGAATGTAGGGACAATCACAATGGACAGACATTGTCTGAATGTAGGGACAATCACAATGGACAGACATTATCTGACTGTAGGGACAATCACAATGGACAGACATTGTCTGAATGTAGGGACAATCACAATGGACAGACATTGTCAGACTGTAGGGACAATCACAATGGACAGACATTGTCAGAATGTAGGGACAATCACAATGGACAGACATTGTCTGAATGTAGGGACAATCACAATGGACAGACATTGTCAGAATGTAGGGACAATCACAATGGACAGACATTGTCTGAATGTAGGGACAATCACAATGGACAGACATTGTCTGACTGCAGGGACAATCACAATGGACAGACATTGGCAGAATGTAGGGACAATCACAATGGACAGACATTGTCTGACTGTAGAGACAATCACAATGGACAGACATTGTCAGAATGTAGGGACAATCACAATGGACAGACATTGTCTGACTGTAGGGACAATCACAATGGACAGACATTGTCAGAATGTAGGGACAATCACAATGGACAGACATTGTCTGAATGTAGGGACAATCACAATGGACAGACATTGTCTGACTGCAGGGACAATACCAATGGACAGCCATTGTCAGAATGTAGGGACAATCACAATGGACACACATTGTCTGACTGTAGAGACAATCACAATGGACAGACATTGTCAGAATGTAGGGACAATCACAATGGACAGACATTGTCTGACTGTAGAGACAATCATAATCGACAGACATTGTCTGAATGTAGGGACAATCACAATGGACAGACATTGTCTGAATGTAGAGACAATCACAATGGACAGACATTGTCTGACTGTAGGGACAATCACAATGGACAGACATTGTCTGAATGTAGGGACAATCACAATGGACAGACATTGTCTGACTGTAGGGACAATCACAATGGACAGACATTGTCTGACTGTAGGGACAATCACAATGGACAGACATTGTCTGAATGTAGGGACAATCACAATGGGCAGACATTGTCTGAATGTAGGGACAATCATAATGGACAGACATTGTCTGAATGTAGGGACAATCACAATGGGCAGGCATTGTCAAAATGTAGAGACAATCACAATGGACAGACATTGTCTGAATGTAGGGACAATCACAATGGACAGACATTGTCTGAATGTAGGGACAATCACAATGGACAGACATTGTCTGAATGTAGGGACAATCACAATAGACAGACATTGTCAGAATGTAGAGACAATCACAATGGACAGACATTGTCTGAATGAAGGGACAATCACAATGGACAGACATTGTCTGAATGTAGAGACAATCACAATGGACAGACATTGTCTGAATGTAGGGACAATCACAATGGACAGACATTGTCAGAATGTAGAGACAATCACAATGGACAGACATTGTCTGAATGTAGGGACAATCACAATGGACAGACATTGTCAGAATGTAGGGACAATCACAATGGACAGACATTGTCTGAATGTAGGGACAATCACAATGGACAGGCATTGTCAAAATGTAGAGACAATCACAATGGACAGACATTGTCTGAATGTAGGGACAATCACAATGGACAGACATTGTCTGAATGTAGGGACAATCACAATGGACAGACATTGTCTGAATGTAGAGACAATCACAATGGACAGACATTGTCTGAATGTAGGGACAATCACAATGGACAGACATTGTCTGAATGTAGGGACAATCACAATAGACAGACATTGTCAGAATGTAGAGACAATCACAATGGACAGACATTGTCTGAATGAAGGGACAATCACAATGGACAGACATTGTCTGAATGTAGAGACAATCACAATGGACAGACATTGTCTGAATGTAGGGACAATCACAATGGACAGACATTGTCTGAATGTAGAGACAATCACAATGGACAGACATTGTCTGAATGTAGGGACAATCACAATGGACAGACATTGTCTGAATGTAGGGACAATCACAATGGACAGACATTGTCTGAATGTAGAGACAATCACAATGGACAGACATTGTCTGAATGTAGGGACAATCACAATGGACAGACATTGTCTGAATGTAGAGACAATCACAATGGACAGACATTGTCTGAATGAAGGGACAATCACAATGGACAGACATTGTCTGAATGTAGAGACAATCACAATGGACAGACATTGTCTGAATGAAGGGACAATCACAATGGACAGACATTGTCTGAATATAGAGACAATCACAATGGACAGACATTGTCTGAATGTAGGGACAATCACAATGGACAGACATTGTCTGAATGTAGAGACAATCACAATGGACAGACATTATCAGAATGAAGGGACAATCACAATGGACAGACATTGTTTGACTGTAGGGACAATCACAATGGACAGACATTGTCTGACTGTAGGGACAATCACAATGGACAGACATTGTCTGACTGTAGGGACAATCACAATGGACAGACATTGTCTGAATGTAGAGACAATCACAATGGACAGACATTGTCTGAATGTAGGGACAATCACAATGGACAGACATTATCTGAATGAAGGGGCAATCACAATGGACAGACATTATCAGAATGAAGGGACAATCACAATGGACAGACATTGTCTGAATGTAGGGACAATCACAATGGCCAGACATTATCTGAATGTAGAGACAATCACAATAGACAGACATTGTCTGACTGTAGGGACAATCACAATGGACAGACATTGTCTGACTGTAGGGACAATCACAATGGACAGACATTGTCTGAATGTAGAGACAATTACAATGGACTGACATTGTCTGAATGTAGGGACAATCACAATGGACAGGCATTATCTGAATGAAGGGACAATCACAATGGACAGACATTATCAGAATGTAGGGACAATAACAATGGACAGACATTGTCTGAATGTAGGGACAATCACAATGGACAGACATTGTCTGACTGTAGGGACAATGATAATGGACAGACATTGCTTGAATGTAGAGACAATCACAATGGACAGACATTGTCTGACTGTAGGGACAATCACAATGGACAGACATTGTCTGACTGTAGGGACAATCACAATGGACAGACATTGTCTGAATGTAGAGACAATCACAATGGACAGACATTGTCTGACTGTAGGGACAATCACAATGGACAGACATTGTCTGAATGTAGGGACAATCACAATGGACAGACATTGTCTGACTGTAGGGACAATCACAATGGACAGACATTGTCTGAATGTAGGGACAATCACAATGGGTAGACATTGTCTGACTGCAGGGACAATCACAATGGACAGACATTGTCAGAATGTAGGGACAATCACAATGGACAGGCATTGTCAAAATGTAGAGACAATCACAATGGACAGACATTGTCTGAATGTAGGGACAATCACAATGGACAGACATTGTCTGAATGTAGGGACAATCACAATGGACAGACATTGTCAGAATGTAGAGACAATCACAATGGACAGACATTGTCTGAATGTAGGGACAATCACAATGGACAGACATTGTCTGAATGTAGGGACAATCACAATAGACAGACATTGTCAGAATGTAGAGACAATCACAATGGACAGACATTGTCTGAATGAAGGGACAATCACAATGGACAGACATTGTCTGAATGTAGAGACAATCACAATGGACAGACATTGTCTGAATGTAGGGACAATCACAATGGACAGACATTGTCTGAATGTAGAGACAATCACAATGGACAGACATTGTCTGAATGTAGGGACAATCACAATGGACAGACATTGTCTGAATGTAGAGACAATCACAATGGACAGACATTGTCTGAATGTAGGGACAATCACAATGGACAGACATTGTCTGAATGTAGAGACAATCACAATGGACAGACATTGTCTGAATGAAGGGACAATCACAATGGACAGACATTGTCTGAATGTAGAGACAATCACAATGGACAGACATTGTCTGAATGAAGGGACAATCACAATGGACAGACATTGTCTGAATATAGAGACAATCACAATGGACAGACATTGTCTGAATGTAGGGACAATCACAATGGACAGACATTGTCTGAATGTAGAGACAATCACAATGGACAGACATTGTCAGAATGAAGGGACAATCACAATGGACAGACATTGTTTGACTGTAGGGACAATCACAATGGACAGACATTGTCTGACTGTAGGGACAATCACAATGGACAGACATTGTCTGACTGTAGGGACAATCACAATGGACAGACATTGTCTGAATGTAGAGACAATCACAATGGACAGACATTGTCTGAATGTAGGGACAATCACAATGGACAGACATTATCTGAATGAAGGGGCAATCACAATGGACAGACATTATCAGAATGAAGGGACAATCACAATGGACAGACATTGTCTGAATGTAGGGACAATCACAATGGCCAGACATTATCTGAATGTAGAGACAATCACAATAGACAGACATTGTCTGACTGTAGGGACAATCACAATGGACAGACATTGTCTGACTGTAGGGACAATCACAATGGACAGACATTGTCTGAATGTAGAGACAATTACAATGGACTGACATTGTCTGAATGTAGGGACAATCACAATGGACAGACATTATCTGAATGAAGGGACAATCACAATGGACAGACATTATCAGAATGTAGGGACAATAACAATGGACAGACATTGTCTGAATGTAGGGACAATCACAATGGACAGACATTGTCTGACTGTAGGGACAATGATAATGGACAGACATTGTCTGAATGTAGAGACAATCACAATGGACAGACATTGTCTGACTGTAGGGACAATCATAATGGACAGACATTGTCTGACTGTAGGGACAATCATAATGGACAGACATTGTCTGAATGTAGGGACAATCACAATGGACAGACATTGCCTGACTGTAGGGACAATCACAATGGACAGACATTGTCTGACTGTAGGGACAATCACAATGGACAGACATTGTCTGACTGTAGGGACAATCATAATGGACAGACATTGTCTGACTGTAGGGACAATCACAATGGACAGACATTGTCTGAATGGAGAGACAATCACAATGGACAGACATTGTTTGAATGTAGGGACAATCACAATGGACAGACATTGTCTGAATGTAGGGACAATCACAATGGACAGACATTGTCTGAATGTAGAGACAATCACAATGGACAGACATTGTCTTACTGTAGGGACAATCACAATGGACAGACATTGTCTGACTGTAGGGACAATCACAATGGACAGACATTGTCTGAATGTAGGGACAATCACAATGGACAGACATTGTCTGAATGTAGGGACAATCACAATGGACAGACATTGTCAGAATGTAGGGACAATCACAATGGACAGACATTGTCTGATTGTAGGGACAATCACAATGGACAGACATTGTCTGAATGTAGGGACAATCACAATGGACAGACATTGTCTGACTGTAGGGACAATCACAATGGACAGACATTGTCTGACTGTAGGGACAATCACAATGGACAGACATTGTCTGAATGTAGGGACAATCACAATGGACAGACATTGTCTGAATGTAGAGACAATCAAAATGGACAGACATTGTCTTACTGAAGGGACAATCACAATGGACAGACATTGTCTGAATGTAGGGACAATCACAATGGACAGACATTGTCTGAATGTAGGGACAATCATAATGGACAGACATTTTTTTAATGAAGGGACAATCACAATGGACAGACATTGTCTGACTGTAGGGACAATCACAATGGACAGACATTGTCAGAATGAAGGGACAATCATAATGGACAGACATTGTCTGACTGTAGGGACAATCACAATGGACAGACATTGTCTGACTGTAGGGACAATCACAATGGACAGACATTGTCTGACTGTAGGGACAATCACAATGGACAGACATTGTCTGAATGTAGGGACAATCACAATGGACAGACATTGTCTGAATGTAGAGACAATCAAAATGGACAGACATTGTCTTACTGAAGGGACAATCACAATGGACAGACATTGTCTGAATGTAGGGACAATCACAATGGACAGACATTGTCTGAATGTAGGGACAATCATAATGGACAGACATTTTTTTAATGAAGGGACAATCACAATGGACAGACATTGTCTGACTGTAGGGACAATCACAATGGACAGACATTGTCAGAATGAAGGGACAATCATAATGGACAGACATTGTCTGACTGTAGGGACAATCACAATGGACAGACATTGTCTGACTGTAGAGACAATCACAATGGACAGACATTGTCAGAATATAGGGACAATCACAATGGACAGACATTGTCTGACTGCAGGGACAATACCAATGGACAGCCATTGTCTGAATGTAGAGACAATCACAATGGACAGACATTGTCTGACTGTAGGGACAATCACAATGGACAGACATTGTCTGACTGTAGAGACAATCACAATGGACAGACATTGTCTGACTGTAGGGACAATCAGAATGGACAGACATTGTCTGACTGTAGGGACAATCACAATGGACAGACATTGTCTGACTGTAGAGACAATCACAATGGACAGACATTGTCTGACTGTAGGGACAATCACAATGGACAGACATTGTCTGAATGTAGGGACAATCACAATGGACAGACATTGTCTGACTGTAGAGACAATCACAATGGACAGACATTGTCTGACTGTAGGGACAATCACAATGGACAGACATTGTCTGACTGTAGAGACAATCACAATGGACAGACATTGTCTGACTGTAGAGACAATCACAATGGACAGACATTGTCTGACTGTAGGGACAATCACAATGGACAGACATTGTCTGAATGTAGGGACAATCACAATGGACAGACATTGTCTGAATGTAGGGACAATCACAATGGACAGACATTGTCAGAATGTAGGGACAATCACAATGGACAGACATTGTCTGACTGTAGAGACAATCACAATGGACAGACATTGTCTGACTGTAGAGACAATCACAATGGACAGACATTGTCTGAATGTAGGGACAATCATAATGGACAGACATTGTCTGAATGAAGGGACAATTATAATGGACAGACATTGTCTGATTGAGGGACAATCATAATGGACAGACATTGTCTGAATGTAGGGACAATCACAATGGACAGACATTGTCTGAATGTAGGGACAATCATAATGGACAGACATTGTCTGAATGTAGGGACAATCACAATGGACAGACATTGTCTGAATGTAGGGACAATCACAATGGCCAGACATTATCTGACTGTAGGGACAATCATAATGGACAGACATTGTCTGACTGTAGGGACAATCATAATGGACAGGCATTGTCTGACTGTAGAGACAATCACACTGGACAGACATTGTCTGAATGTAGGGACAATCACAATGGACAGACATTATCTGAATGAAGGAACAATCACAATGGACAGACATTGTCTGAATGTAGGGACAATTACAATGGACAGACATTGTCTGACTGTAGAGACAATCATAATGGACAGACATTGTCTGAATGTAGAGACAATCACAATGGACAGACATTGTCTGAATGTAGAGACAATCACAATGGACAGACATTGTCTGACTGTAGGGACAATCATAATGGACAGACATTGTCAGAATGAAGGGACAATCACAATGGACAGACATTGTCTGAATATAGGGACAATCACAATGGACAGACATTGTCTGAATATAGGGACAATCACAATTGACAGACATTGTCTGAATATAGGGACAATCACAATGGACAGACATTGTATGAATATAGGGACAATCACAATGGACAGACATGTCTGACTGTAGGGACAATCACAATTGACAGACATGTCTGACTGTAGGGAAAATCACAATGGACAGACATTGTCTGAATGTAGGGACAATCACAATGGACAGACATTGTCTGAATGTAGAGACAATCACAATGGACAGGCATTGTCTTACTGTAGGGACAATCACAATGGACAGACATTGTCTGAATGTAGAGACAATCACAATGGACAGACATTGTCTGAATGTAGGGACAATCATAATGGACAGACATTGTTTGAATGAAGGGACAATCACAATGGACAGACATTGTCTGACTGTAGGGACAATCACAATGGACAGACATTGTCAGAATGAAGGGACAATCATAATGGACAGACATTGTCTGACTGTAGGGACAATCACAATGGACAGACATTGTCTGACTGTAGAGACAATCACAATGGACAGACATTGTCAGAATGTAGGGACAATCACAATGGACAGACATTGTCTGACTGTAGAGACAATCACAATGGACAGACATTGTCTGACTGTAGAGACAATCACAATGGACAGACATTGTCTGAATGTAGGGACAATCATAATGGACAGACATTGTCTGACTGTAGGAACAATCACAATGGACAGACATTGTCTGAATGTAGGGACAATCATAATGGACAGACATTGTCTGACTGTAGAGACAATCACAATGGACAGACACTGTCTGAATGTAGGGACAATCATAATGGACAGACATTGTCTGACTGTAGGAACAATCACAATGGACAGACATTGTCTGAATGTAGGGACAATCACAATGGACAGACATTGTCTGAATGTAGGGACAATCACAATGGACATACATTGTCTGAATGTAGGGACAATCATAATGGACAGACATTGTCTGAATGTAGGGACAATCACAATGGACAGACATTGTCTGAATGTAGGGACAATCATAATGGACAGACATTGTCTGACTGTAGGGACAATCATAATGGACAGACATTGTCTGACTGTAGGGACAATCATAATGGACAGACATTGTCTGATTGAGGGACAATCATAATGGACAGACATTATCTGACTGTAGGGACAATCATAATGGACAGACATTGTCTGACTGTAGGGACAATCATAATGGACAGACATTGTCTGAATGAAGAGACAATCACAATGGACAGACATTGTCTGAATGTAGAGACAATCACAATGGACAGACATTGTCTGACTGTAGGGACAATCACAATGGACAGACATTGTCTGAATGTAGGGACAATCACAATGGACAGACATTGTCTGAATGTAGGGACAATCACAATGGACAGACATTGTCTGACTGTAGGGACAATCATAATGGACAGACATTGTCTGAATGAAGAGACAATCACAATGGACAGACATTGTCTGAATGTAGAGACAATCACAATGGACAGACATTGTCTGACTGTAGGGACAATCATAATGGACAGACATTGTCAGAATGAAGGGACAATCACAATGGACAGACATTGTCTGAATATAGGGACAATCACAATGGACAGACATTGTCTGAATATAGGGACAATCACAATTGACAGACATTGTCTGAATATAGGGACAATCACAATGGACAGACATTGTCTGAATATAGGGACAATCACAATGGACAGACATGTCTGACTGTAGGGACAATCACAATTGACAGACATGTCTGACTGTAGGGACAATCACAATGGACAGACATTGTCTTACTGTAGAGACAATCACAATGAACAGACATTGTCTCAATGTAGGGACAATCACAATGGACAGACATTGTCTGACTGTAGGGACAATCACAATGGACAGACATTGTCTGAATGAAGGGACAATCACAATGGACAGACATTGTCTGAATGTAGGGACAATCACAATGGACGGACATTGTCTGATTTAGGGACAATCATAATGGACAGACATTGTCTGATTGTAGGGACAATCATAATGGACAGACATTGTCTGAATGAAGGGACAATCATAATGGACAGACATTGTCTGATTGAGGGACAATCATAATGGACAGACATTGTCTGACTGTAGGGACAATCATAATGGACAGACATTGTCTGAATGTAGGGACAATCATAATGGACAGACATTGTCTGATTGAGGGACAATCATAATGGACAGACATTATCTGAATGTAGAGACAATCATAATGGACAGACATTGTCTGACTGTAGGGACAATCACAATGGACAGACATTGTCTGATTGAGGGACAATCACAATCGACAGACATTGTCTGAATGTAGAGACAATCACAATTGACAGACGTTGTCTGAATGTAGGGACAATCACAATGGACAGACATTGTCTGACTGTAGGGACAATCATAATGGACAGACATTGTCTGACTGTAGGGACAATCATAATGGACAGACATTGTCTGACTGTAGGGACAATCATAATGGACAGACATTGTCTGATTGAGGGACAATCATAATGGACAGACATTATCTGACTGTAGGGACAATCATAATGGACAGACATTGTCTGACTGTAGGGACAATCATAATGGACAGACATTGTCTGAATGTAGGGACAATCATAATGGACAGACATTGTCTGATTGAGGGACAATCATAATGGACAGACATTGTCTGAATGAAGGGACAATCACAAAGGACAGACATTGTCTGACTGTAGGGACAATCACAATGGACAGACATTGTCTGACTGTAGGGACAATCATAATGGACAGACATTATCTGACTGTAGGGACAATCACAATGGACAGACATTGTCTGAATGTAGAGACAATCACAATGGACAGACATTGTCTGACTGTAGGGACAATCACAATGGACAGACATTGTCTGAATGTAGGGACAATCACAATAGACAGACATTGTCTGAATGTAGGGACAATCACAATAGACAGACATTGTCTGAATGTAGGGACAATCACAATGGACAGACATTGTCTGAATGTAGGGACAATCACAATAGACAGACATTGTCTGAATGTAGGGACAATCACAATAGACAGACATTGTCTGAATGTAGGGACAATCACAATAGACAGACATTGTCTGAATGTAGGGACAATCACAATGGACAGACATTGTCTGAATGTAGGGACAATCATAATGGACAGACATTGTCTGAATGTAGGGACAATCACAATGGACAGACATTGTCTGAATATAGGGACAATGGTAATGGACGGACATTGTCTGAATGTATGGATACATACTTACATGTAGCGTTTATAATTCATTTCTGTTTTAGAGTAATTACTTTTATTTATACGTTTGCTAAAACTAATTGTACACCTATTGAACAAGATTACTTGATTAATCTAAAATGTTTTGTCCTTATCCCTAACAATTACCATAACAATCGGATGCATGGCTAGTAGTTTCTGTCGGAGATGACGGATCTGACAATGACAGAGTCGCAGTAGAATACATGAAAAAATCACATTTGTTTGTGTCAAGTTGATAAATCTGTGTTGTGCTGACTGTAAAATTGGCATCTAGTTCAAAAAGGGCAAAGGAAAGAGTTTCTACTATTTTTAATGTTATGCGTCAAAGATTTTGGTTGTTGTTTTTTTTAATATAAAATGAAATCAAATTAAACTAAAAAAAACGTTATATATGTATACAGACATTGTATATACAATAATAAGTTTGTATCAAATAATGATATGGTTTATCGGCCTGGATATCGGCGCCATAATTTTAGTACAAAAGAGATTCTATTAACTATTTCTGTGTAATAGTATATTCATTGAATGTAAACATTTGGGAAAGACACACAATCTAAATTGATGCCACTTTAAGCTACACAATAAGATACAGATTACGAAACACTTCCCTGTGAAGGAACTCAGAACAGAGCCATTTGTTCAAACAACACTTCTCCCCAGAGTTTATTTCTTATTTATACCAGATAAAAAAGCCAATGATTGTTATTTATACCAGATAAAAAGCAATGATTGTTATTTATACCAGATAAAAAGCAATGATTGTTATTTATACCAGATAAAAAAGCAAATGATTGTTATTTATACCAGATAAAAAGCAATGATTGTTATTTATACCAGATAAAAAAGCCAATAATTGTTATTTATACCAGATAAAAAAGCCAGTGATTGTTATTTATACCAGATAAAAAAGCCAATGATTGTTATTTATACCAGATAATAAAACACAAATGTTTGTTATTTATACCAGATAAAAAAAGCCAATGATTGTTATTTATACCAGATAAAAAAGCCAGTGATTTTTATTTATACCAGATAAAAAAGCCAGTGATTTTTATTTATACCAGATAAAAAGACAATGATTGTTATTTTATAATTGTGTCAATATTATCTTTCGACTTCAGATTTAAAAAGGCATCTTGAATTATGCCAGCTAGGTGGCACATTGATTTTCTTCTATTCTTTACCTTATCGATACCCACAACCATACGTCACCGCCCCCTCCCCCTCCCCTCTCCTCCCCCTCCCCCCCCCCCCCCCCCCACACACACACATGCCCACGCACGCACACTCACCATATGCCACCACCTTACCCGAGAGCGCAATGTCAGGGACATACTCTTTCAATTGTGAAGTTGAATTTAAAACATTCCTAAAATTGTTAAAGGACACACCATCAAATAAGTTTCCAGCTTTATAAAGTCTATCTATCATTCAACATTTTGTAACATATCTAAATATGTAAAAAGTGTTGAGTTTTTAAGAGATATTAGCATTCGTTTAGATATTCTTATAAAATTGTCCATGATGGGCTTGTGTCTGCTGTGTTTTCCAGAAAAGCTATTTTGCTTCATTAGGGACGGCATTTTTTTATGTATGTTGAAACTACCTGCTTAATAACCCAAAATGTTACTGTCTCCCAGTTATTGATGACTGATTTTAAATTGAAGCTATTTTACTTGCATAGATGATTTTGACTATTACATTGCTAGCCTCACTCCTGTTTCAAACAGTCCTGTCGTGGGCGTGGAGTATCCTGTATGTAGTAAATAATGTCTAGATAAGATCTATTGCGATACAGACAATAGTAAGTAGGTTATAGTATATTTATGGTGTAAATGAATTATACGTTCCTTCACATTGAATATATCACACTCGGTATTATCTGTGTGTAGTGTCGCAGGTTTCTACGAGGTATCGCCAACCTTTCCCATCAGTATCGTCTGTGTGCCAGTACAGTTGGCTGAACCCTTCACATCAGCACATGCATGTGGTTTTGTTAGTTCCATTCCTGCACTTCACTGATAAGTTTTAATATTGATAAAAGCTACTATATTGTTGTTTTTTATATTCCCAACTAATTTGCATATTGTAAGCCGCATGATCAAGCATTATAGCAAATTATGTTATAAGGTTATATCATTCCATGGAATGAAAGTCAGAAATACAAATTATTGATGATGTATCATTGACTCATTGTAAGAGACCCTTTTTAAGCATTTAATTTGTTAAATCGAGCATTGATTAGCACATTGTATAAAGAAATAATACTGGCATAATATTGAACAACAATATTAATCGGAATCGGACTTAATATCCATCATTAAAAAGGCATAGTAAAGAAATTATAATTCAGCCGAATTCACATACAAACGGAAATATTTCTAGGGCAAAATTCAATGTATTCAGCAAATCATTTCTGTCTTCAAATAAGGAACACGTTTGATTTGTGTCCAAATAACAGAGAATATAATTAAGGTACTTTCAGATAATCTGACATTTCAATCCCACCACGAGACGAAACTCTGTAGTAAGCTGATTTAGCAGACATGGCTGCCAAATACTCAGTGTTTGACGTGTGTCGTTTTAGTGGCTGTCTACGTACCGCAATAACTGCATTGTTACATAGAAATCAGACGGATATTGCGGTTCTGAAGGGAGTAACTACGAAAAGGAACAGCAAGAAATTGCAGATGTGATGATTGTAATACTGTTGTTACATAATCCGCTTAAAGAAGTATATAATTATCTTAAATGTATATAGTCCATAGGTTTTAAAGTTTACAACTTACATATATGCATATATTTGTAACAACGCGTTAATTAACATTTTGGCTTACTTTAATAACTTGTTTAACACCTAATAAATGTTAGGTTAAAGGGAACCGCAACTTTGACATATATGACCATACCAATTAATATTTCAAACAATGTGAGGTGAATAAGAGATCAAAAAAGCAAAAAATGACTTAAAATCAAGCAAAAACTACGATATCACGTGATATTTTCTCTATGCTCCACGTAATTTGTGACGTCCCTAATGTCGCTAGACTCTGAACATTTCGACTCAAGTTTTGTAATTATGATCACTCGTGATACATGTTAGTACTGTTAGAAAGCGTGCGCTTGCTTGGCAACACTTTTGCCACGATTCACTGTCCTTGGCTTATCAACGGTTAGTATTATACGTCTATATCAACAAATGGTAAAATATCGATTCCATAAAACATGTGCATTCAGAAAACAACGTGTACTTTATGTGTTGTTTAGTTGCATGGATAAAAACAGGAGATGTTCTGGAAGTTCGTAGACATATTAAAATGTCTTAAGCTTTGATCTAAATGGATAGTTAAATCTTTTCTTAAATAGTTTGTTGTTAAATTTAGTGATAGTGTTATAAAATGGAATCAGCTTTTGTTTGATATTGCACAATGTCACAATGTCGCATACCCATGGCATGCGTAATATTCGGTCACCCCTTGTCGTACGCATAACTGCCGGGTTTGGGAAAAAGTCAGGTGTTAAATAACCGCTCCTTAGACTATATTGCGTAGCCAAAGGCCAAACTAACACAAGTGTACACGAACCTTTGTTCCTCGTTAATTTGGAAACAAGTGGTGCGGATGAACAAAATAGTTAACGAAAAACCTCAAACTCCCCGCAGTGATTACTTCCCTTGACAGTACATTACATCACTGCCACCAGCAAGTTTTTCGCCCAAATACAGGTGGATAGTTTTTTTTTTTTTTTTTTTTTTTTTTTCTTTTCTGGACTTATCTCCTCATAATGTAGTATCTGTCCTTTAAAAATATTAATTTATCATATTAAAAATAAAAAGTAACTTAAAATACAAAAAATATGATTTTGACTCACTTTCTTTCGTGGCGTGTTTATGGAGGCCGCCATGTTTACTTCACGTGATACTCTATCGTCACGTGATCCTTGCTGGGGGCAGAGATTTAAGTAGCAACGCGTGACGGAATCGCTGTGAGGAGATTGGAAAAACCGGACATAAGTTAAATGACGTCAGAGAAGTCATGTGACATACTACTATGGCGGCCCTCATAAAGCGGCGCGGAGTCGAATTTTGAAATGTTTAGATATTTACATATCTTTGGTAAGTGATAAAAATCACGACAAATAGCGAACAGGTATAGTTTTTCACAGTAATGATAATTTATTGACTACAGGTTTACGCTAGGGTTGTGGCTAACTTTAAACCAAACTCACAATACTAATTCGTGTTCAGATCTTTGAGATTCAAAACAATAGTTAAAGACACTCTACTTGGTCCCTTTTGTAGACTGGCCGTTCCAAGACGGTTATTGTTGGATTTGCTCTTTTTGTTTAATTACTCACCACAGATCTGTTCTTACCTTTTTTATTTGGCTTAAATACCTTTGTCAAATTCTGCATCTGCCTCAAAGCTCATAGGACTTTGTTATATTTCCTTATTCATAATCAAAGTTTTTCATGAGCAGGGATGCAGTCGTAAAAATATCCGCTCGCATGTAATCTTTTTTGTGATTTAATTAATCCTACTGGAATTTTACGTGTAATTTCTTTGATGGACATTAGAACTTGGCGTTTCATTTCCATCTACACGTGCACAGGATGCTTTAACCATTTACACCTAATCTCTCGTCTTTTTTGTCGTGATTAAAAAATTTAATTATATAAAAATCGACGCTTTTGTCTAGCATTTCTTGTAGAAATAATACTTCTCTTCTAAATACCATGTGTATATTATTTTTTAATTACGTCACTAATTTCCTTTTACGACGTTATCACTGATTAAAGAAAACGCCAGCGCTTTGGTATTTTTTATTCAAATACTGTGTTCTTTTCATTGCTTGCATTTGAGACCCACTTCAGGAAGTTCAAAAGCAGGAAGTTCTATCAAGCCGGTTTATGCATCCACGTCTCTCCTTGGCCCACTGACCGTTCTAAGACAGTAACCGTTGCGTTTGCTATTTTTGTTTAATGACTCATAGAAGATTTGTTCTTTCTTCTACATACGACTTGCATGGAAATGCTTTTGTCCTGTGCCTTTTCAAAGTTTGTTATATGCTTCAATTCTCATAGGACTTTGTCATATTTCCTTCTTCATGATAACAATAATGTTTCCTGAGCAGTGTGGTGGTCGTAAACATCTCCGCGTGCATGTAATCTATGTTGTCATTTAAATAATCCTACAGGAATTGTTACGTGTCTTTTCCTTTGAAGGACATTGACTTTGGTTCGTCGCTTTGTCTTATTTCATTATTTGTCGTATTTCCTTCTTCAAGAACTCGAAGAAATATATTTTCGTTACACACGGTGGACTTCACTTTTAAAAGAAAATGTATGTATACTTTATTAGCACTGCTTCGTGTTTTAGCATCAGCTGACTTTGAAATGTACGTTTAGCATTTTCACACTTAAAGTGTAAAGCATGTCTTAAGGATGTGAATGATTAAAAGAAATATTAATAATATGTTCCCAGAACTGAAAAAATACGTTCGACTGAAGCGAGCTACAGTAAGTGCAACCATATTCGGTGGTCTAGATATGGGTTGCGGTTTTACACCTAGATGTAACAACAATTTGCAGCAACTCTACATGTAGAAATTAAAACATAACAGGTAATAGGCATGTATATAAGTGTTCTGAATATGTAAAAGATACCAAGGTAACACGTAAATTGTCGCAGCATTAATTGCAAAGAAGAGAAGAGTAAATGGTATACATATATTTTTAATCTAACCATAATATCTGTTATTGCATTAATGCAGATTGTACCTTAGATTGTCTCTGAAGTATTCTTAGTTTCATGAAAAATGTTAAGAGAGACGTAAGCATGAACTATTGTGAAAATGTACTAGCAAAACAAAAAGGTTTCTGATAAGATTTTATTTCAACTCTCGCTTACTTGTAATGTTTGAAAGATGCTCATGAGAACGATTGGCAGTCTTCTGCTATGTTCATAACAGATCATGAATCGTTCACCGTCAAGTCAGTCCCAAATGTACAACGATAAAGCTTTGAAGGGAAACATCAAAGGTTGTCTTCGAGCTTCTGTTCAATAGTGATCGGTGTATTTATTCAAATCGTAAATTACATGTTTATAATGTCCTACAGCTTTCTATGGACTGTCTGATGTTTTCTCTCCATAAAACTATTTATTAGCTTGTTCGCAGTGCTAATCACGCGATCGTTATATCTTAATCCATCAATACATCTACACCAGTCTAATTACTTGTTATGTTACAGGTTCCGTCCATAGGGAGATTATTTTCGCAGCAACATACCAGTTCTGCATAATCAACAGATAAAGTATGCCATTATATAGAGATTCGACTATTATCCTTTCCTATAGCCCGTCCAGCCAACTTCTTGCCACAATGAATACATGAAAGAATTTGAAAACTTTTTAAGGATACAGTTCTGGAACCGTAACAGTTGTCACACGATACGATGTACGTACGGTGCGATTACGTTCGATGTACGATACCATGTGCGGTTTTTACACGATACACGTTACGGTTCGATACCATACATGATATGCATTACGATAGAAAATCAACACGTTACGATGCGATACGGTGTACGCTTCGATACAACATACTGTACTGTTTCCGTTTACGTCACGTTACACGAAATACCATGGCAAATGCGGCATGTTGTTAAAGTAAAGGTTCAATCAGCCTATTTATACTGTACCAACGCGGTTAAGTCCAAATCGTTCTGCCCCAATCGGCCCATTTCCAGCGCATATAGGCGGTAATGTTTTCACACCTTTCAAATGAGACATTACAACTTTTTCCGTCTAATTGGTAAAATGTGTAGGCAAATGATAAGTAAGTGACGCCAATATGATAGCCTGCTTAAACATTGAATAAGTGTGTAAAAATGTACCATGTTAAGACAAATAAATTTAAATCTGTAATTTCCTAACATTCTTACACCACTCTTCTATACACGTATATTTGAATTTCTACCCATATTTCCCGCATCCGTATCTGTGTTTTACTGAAGTGAAATTCACAGCCAGATTATGTGTGCTGGGATCTTTATACATGTATGACATGTCTTCAGACCGGATGCAGGTGTTGTGCACTACAGCTAAATGACCACTGCCCGTCCAATTTGGATAGAAACATTGTGTCATAAAAGTGGCAATCTGTGTGGGGGCTTATAATCGCTCGCGTGATTTGTAGGTACATGTACCGAATAACCTACATAAATGGACTAGCTGCTAGAAAATAATTAACATCAGAAACATAACATTGTCTCACACTCAACCCTTTTTCAAGCACTATTTAAATAAAAATTCGGTAAGGAATAGTAGAATATTGGTCAATCGGGAAAAAAACTTAACAAACATAAAAGATAGAAACAGAGCTATTAAATAATAATTATATTATTATGAGACAAAATTGGACTAACAACCGACAAATTAACACCTCCACTTAATCCTTTCCATGTAGGGATCAAATCCATTATCATTAAAACAAATTTAGAAGACGTAATCGACGTAATTGATAAGATTATTCCCTCAGTTAAACTCAACTCAAATACTGAGTACTGAGATATCGCTACCCACATCCACACCTACACCAACGGTAGCAAGGATACAAACAAAAATGCTAAAGGAGCATGAGTTATTATGATTGAAAATCAACAGAATAAATGAACAAGGCCAAAATAAAAATAAACACTAGACATTCTATATTTAGATGCGAACTGTTAATTATAACCCATTAAATGTGTTCAAATAGAACAAAATTGCCGATCAACAATAAATATTTACCCCGGCTCTCTTGTTATTTGCAAGCATTTCAGACAATTTACGGAAAGAATAGACAAGAACTAATCAAAGAAATATATAGATTAAAATACTAAATTACAAATGTTAAGCAAAATCTCTAATATGAATTTGGAGATTGGAACTCACCATCATAATATAGCCTTTGATTAAATATTACTAGACTCAGATTCGGATCCAGCTACCTAGGTGAAGATAGTAAATCGCCCCCCCCCCCCCCCCGCCACCGACAAAGCAGAACTAATAATACGCGCTCTTAATCTTTTTTAGAATAAATGCATTTCATTAAATATTTAATTAATAATATAGGATAACACCTACATAAACTGAATTAATACAATGTCTAACCGATATCATATCCAAATCAAACAATAACTAAAGTTTCAAAACCCACAAGACACGTTAATGGGTGAAATCTCTTTAAATCTAAACATTCCTAATAAACCCATTCTCTGATTGGCTGGACCCCAATTTGGCGGAAGATTATGACTGCTCTTTTGTTTAAAGGCATTACACCTCTAAGAAACTGTTTCTTAAAATTTTCACCATTGAAATGTTTCTACTCCTGATTAGAGCTGGCACTTTTTGAACTAAAAGTGAACATGAAATCGGATGATTATGAACAAATAACTCATTAAGTTACACACTAGTTACGAGGATGTTTTAAAGTGAAAAAAGTACGTCAAAAGTGTGTGAGTAGTTAAGCTTGGGTTGGTGATTCAGTTAGTTTAGTATATCGTTTATAATATATTTTTAGTATAGAATTAAATGTTTTTAATATATTTAATATCTTCTAGGTATTAAATGTTGCATTTTTATTAAATCTACCTTTTTCCGCTGGTACAAAAATCAAAGACACGTGTGAATAATATCGGTCTTTTTAGCTAATCTCTTGCTATTGTGTGTTGCCTTAACCAAAACAGCACGGGATTAAAGTATTTCTCTATGTCACAGTAAGGACAGTTCCTTTTGGTGGACTTGCATTCTTTACCAGGGTAGCTTGATCCTAGTTTTAATTAAAAAACTATTCTAAACAAAAGTTATTGTGGCAGTAAATATTGAACTTAGAGTCCTACCAACATATCCAAATATCTGTGCGTTATTTATTATATTTATTTTATTAATTATTGCTCTTTCTCCATGCCTTGGTATCCACCCTAGTTTTATAAAGGCATTGAGGTTTTTTGACAGGAGATTGTAAAGACTATATATGTCTGCTGACTTGCTTGATTTTTCAATGATTAGATATTATATAATTTTCTATTGTTACCCCCAACGGTATTCTTTTCAGTATCCATACTGACGTCAAGGTACATGCCGATGTGCGCTAGTTATTTTAGGAGAGTATGTAAATGGCTTTATCATCCTATTAGACTTACAAAGGACCATTTCGTTATAAGAGGAAATCGATTTAGGAACAGACCAATTAACACCTCCGGTCAACACGTTAAGGATCAAACCAATCAACATAACGAACGGCAAAAATTCCTACTTCCTTTAAGAGTAGTGGTGTCATAAAAGTGTCACCAATTAATTGGAATTAACACACGTGCACGTGATTGGCAGGGCGGGAAAATGTACGGAAATTAAGAAGGCATGATGACAGATGTTTACTGTTATTTATGATACTAGCACATTGTTTTGACAAACACATTCACACCTTAAACGTTTGATCCCATCACGGGCAGAAGCATAGTTATATTAATTTGTTTGCTACACTTGTGAACGTACTTTTATTGAATTTTCGTCGAGCACTGAATTGCTTTTATTTAATTCGCATAAATGTGTATAAAATTTACGCGTTTAAAATAATTGGCGAGGAGACTATATCAGTGACGATTGTGCCCAGCGATGACATAGGTAAGCTAGCTTTACAATTAACTAACTTGTCGGAATATCAAAGTTGATTCCACACGGTCCAATTATTTATTAACAATGTTCATTGTATATGAGCCGTATCATTTGAATCCCATATTTGAGACAAACCTCTATTCCATAACCTGACATAGAGCTAGATTGTGTTATAGCTAGTTTTTTTTCCAGCTGTATGTTTATTCCAATTTGTCTTACTGCTCTTTATTTTCCATAAAAGCTTGGGCAAATAACCAGAATCCTAGTTTTCACGAATATTTTTTCTAAACGTCCATTCATATTCAATCTACGCATATTGTCATTCAAGTAATAAGTTCGAAGGTGTGCAATATTAATTTGGTCAACGGCCTTTTTGGTCTACGGCCTTTCTGGTTTTCGGCCTTTCTGGTACCCAACCGATTGTATGCATGTACCGGAAATGTAATATACAGTTTAGTTTCTGTTTAGAACCATAAACTTCTTTCCGTATTTGTAAAGCATTTATTATGACATTTAAATTTCCTGTGAACTTTTGTATGAGCATGATAATGTCATTAGAAAAATGTCACAATATATGTATCTTTGTATCAAAGAATTATGAGAAGGCACAGTGCAATTCTCCTTGTGTTACGTTACCATACTATACGCTCCGTTACGATACGATACCACGGTGTTGTTATATGCGTTACGTTCCGATATGATACGATGTACCATTTACGATATGGCTCGTTACGTTACTTCACGATAGGCCTATTACGTTACACGATACGTTACGTTACCATACGATACGTTTACGATAGAAATACGCACGATATACGATGTTTTGGACAACTGGTACGGTGCCAGGACTGATAATAATGACTAACAACAACAGAATATAACGTAAAGAAACATAACCTAATTCCACACTAAATGTTCAATTTTCATGCCTTTAAAGTAAATGTGTATGTATAACACATCAAAATAACAAAAAGACATCCATCTTTGCTGAAACAGTACACATTTTGAGTATCATATTGGACAGAAACTTGATTTTCGAAAAATGCTTATTTATTGTTAAAATCACACCCATTCGCATCGACGATAATGTTGACATAGCATACCAACCTACAAGTGTTAACTCAATAATTCTATTTTATTACATTTGAAACATTTTGAACACGTTTACAAAGACACCAATTTCAATTTATATGCTACATAACTTTGTTATCCTCTTTGGTCAAGAGCTTTTAGCAGGAGATTGTTGGTGACTATAGTTTTCGTTTGTCGCAATTAAAAACAACAATAACTGGTGTGAGGAAAGTGTGTCATATGCTCTTATTTAAAGTTTATTCGGCCGTTCTCGTTAAATAATCAGATGTTGGTGCGCAATACGGATGAGACAGATTAGTACTTAAATCTATAACAAAAAGCCAACTGGGAGCATTTATATTCTATTATAATATATATATTATATATATTATATTATAAGTCATCACCTAATAACTAGACCTAAAATCTTCATAATTGTATTTTAAGTTAAGTCTACTAAAGCTTCAATCGCTTTAGCGGTACATGTTTGTAAAAAAAGTAAAATCGTATGATTATGGCCGCTCATAGGCATAGGCAAAATCCGTAGGAGCTCTTCATGTTTTATCTGTGGACACAAACCTCGCAAGGGCATCGCAAAAGAAAACAAACAAGACGATCGTACCATGCAATGAGCACCTACAATAGTTTAATCATTATAATGTCAAACACACTTTCATGAGATTCCTGCGACTGGTTGAAACTATTATATAAAATGTTTTTACATTACGTTAGTTGCTGCAATTATGACAGGACATTGTATCAAAGAAAGTGTGGCGCCCCGTTATCTTAAGAAAAGCTGCACTTAATCCTCCAGACATCGTTAGAATCTTGCGTACCTCGCGAAATGTTGGAAACAAATTGCACCATGACCAAGTAAGGATGAACCCCCATAACCATATATAGGTGAAACGAGCTATTTATTGTCTGTCAAAAAGATCAAGAAATAAGCCAACTTTTGCAAAGAAGGTTCTGCTTCATAGAATGCTCATGCCAAATTGCGGTTGCCAGTCGGAAACCCCCAAATACCAAGACTTTTGCTTTCTTTTAATTCTACATAGTTTCAGCTTCCTTTAGTCAAAAGATTAAGATTATCTTCAAAATAGGTAATTTAATGCCAAAACACAGCAACAGATTGTTGCTAAAAGGAAAAAGTCTATGTCACACATTCTACTTCCGGTCGGTATTTAGTGTAAACATCCCTAAAGTATCGTGCATGTATCAAATGGCTCCATGATATCGGACATATGTTCCATTGCGATCTTCTCTGGACATGTAAAAGTTTGTCTTAACGACCACTAATTAAAAACTTTAAAAGAATCGAGTGAGGGCTAAGCAACTTATCTCGAGACCAGTTACGAGAACCCAAATTGTCCAAGAATATCCTACAATATTGCCCGGAGCGGACACTTGCCGTTAATAAAACTGAAGTGAGAGAGTATGTACAAATTCAACCAAATTACTCACAACAGGGGTAAGATATTGTATGGTAAGATGTTTAATGTAGGCAAACTTTCGGATACCACATTTAATACAACAGTTAATATCTCGTTTCCTCCTGTCGTCGTCAGCTTTGTTGTTAGAAAAAAAGTTATAAAAAAGAATAACAAAATATGAGGAGTGAAAAAAGCCTAATTTGCAAAAGTGTTGGTCAGTAAACAACTAGATTAATTTTGACTACCCAGATAAATATGTGCCGTCATTTCTCTGCATTCTTTCATGCTTTTGGACAACACTGTTCATACTGGGTTGATGCATGGCAAGGTCAATGTCTTCTGTCTGGAATAAGAAAGCTGGGTAACCCTAAATTAATAGGTGGTACTCTTCTTGGAAAAAAAACAACTTGCAGTACTAGCTTTGGAAGATTGCATTTCACTTTCCATGTGTGTAAACAATGAAGCTCGCTTTCTGACGTTGGTCGTTAATGCAAATAACAAAAACTACTGGGAAGTAAAGAAGAACAAACAGAACATAACTATTACAGAATTTTGGAAAGTTAGCCTTGTGTATTATGGTGATAGCATTGGCCCACTAATTTACAAGATATTCATTTTGTGACCATGAATAAACTTCCATCAGAAGGCATAATTCCTTTTTTATAGATATAGATATAGATTGATGGATGGATGGATGGATGGGTGGGTGGATGGATGGATGGATGGATATATATATATATATATATATATATATATATATATATATATATATATATATATAGAGAGAGAGAGAGAGAGAGAGAGAGAGAGAGAGAGAGAGAGAGAGAGAGAGAGAGAGAGAGAGAGAGAGCAGGCAGGCAGAATGCAGGCAGACAGACAGATAGATAGTTGTCCTAGATATTACACGATATAATGAACTTCATTGAATTTGGGTGATATTTGTGACATAATATATCCGCTTGGTTGTAAAAGGTAAACTGCAGCCAGGACTGACTAAGTCAACAGTCTTTTCTGGTGTAATACTTAGATCTTACATGAAAAAAGTGTGCAGAGCATCAATCACCATAAATGATACGTCGGAAATTTAAGCATATTTAGCACAGTAGTATATAGTAAAACCTCATTTGCTTTTTGGAATTACAAATGCTTACAAAAATGTTTGTGGTGCTAGTGCTTGGAAGTAAGTCACCAATATCAGCTTAACGGCGGGAAATCTTTACATTGCGCGACAAATTTTAGATACAAGAATTCGTCGGTGTAAAACGAAAACCTCGTATGTCAAAATATCGTCGGTGTAAAACGAAAACCGCGTATGTGACTTTTCGCGCGAAATGTTTTATTTCGATTTCGTTTTCAGGATGTTTCGCTGCATGTTCTGCGAAAATCCTGGACATTATATCCAATCAAAAACTGGAGATATCGTCATATGACAAAACGTCGTAATTTTATTGGTGGAATATTTTGTACTTCGAAAACCGCGTATCTCATGCATTTCTGGTGGGATGTCTTTCGACTGCTCATAATATTGTTTTGGATTGGTTCTGCACGTCAAATGTAAGTAAAAGTAAACGCTTATCTTACATATGACAGTAACACAACATGGCATTTAGGTATAAGAACAATTTCTTTGATTATTTCTTAAAAAATGATTTGTTTTGGCAAACTTCATTTGATTTGCAATCGCTACTTTCAAATTATTGTAGAAATGGTATTGCTAATGACAGAATTTTGTATGGAATTTACTAACTTTTATTTATTTAATTTAAAAAAGTACAATTGATAATGTTTTGTGTGTTTTTTTGCAAATTGTATTTCTGATACTACAGTTCCGAATTATAAATACGATACCATTTTTGAAGGATAAATAAGTTACGCGGTTTTTGAATTTAACTCTGGTTAACGAAATGTAATAATTATTGATATAACATAATGACATATAAATGGTTTGGTAATATTATTAAAAATCAATTATGTGGGTGACATTGCAGATTTCTTGATCGTCTGGATCAGTACCTGAAAGTGAATGGTGGTGCGCTTGTGTCTGGGCAGACCTATAGAATTTTTGAAGATGGAATTTGATATTTTGCCTGGAGATAAAGTATTTTAGAGGACGTAAATGGCAATAAGTGGCTGTTCTGTTGGTGTTGGTCGACTTGCGTTCCAACTCAGTTGTGTAGACAATATCTCAAATGGAATAATTGCAGTAGACTATACAATTGAATATGGAAAATACATCGTTTGAATTCAATTTTCATCATTATTGCAAGAACGGATGCTAGGAATACTAAATCATGTTATCTAGAGGTCACATTATGGTCCAGATGGCATTAAATGTGCTAAAACCGTCATCTAAAATGATAGAGAACCAAAATCGATGCATTGTCCAAGGGTCTTCGGTCAAACGTGTTGAGACAGAAAGTGCTACAAAGTCTTGTAGAAGTCCACAAGAAATCACAAGGCAAGAATCGTATAGTAGCGAGGCAGAATCCGAATGTTTATCAGAAACAGGAGACGACTCTGTATGCGACCAAGATTGGATGCCCACGAAGAAAGATCTGGCTGATTTTGAATCAAGTGATGAAGAATACTTACCAAAGAGGAGTAAAGTTACACGAAAAGCAAGATTAAACAAAAGTAAAAAATCACAATCCCAGGATATCTCATTAGCTGTAAATATTGAGCAAGACATCAATAACAATCAGTCCAATCATAACAACATCACTACTGACATTGAGACCGAAACTGCGCACGACAGAAACACAGGCAATCTTACACACGATGATAACCAAGCTTACACTGACATTGACCATGAAGAGGTGGTACAATTAACTGAAACGAAAGACAGCAGGGCAAAATCCAGAGCAAAACGGGGATTCGCGAAGCCTGATTTATGGAAAAGTAATATAAACAAAAGACTCCGAATGAAAGGGAAATCATATAAGGGAATACAAAAGGTGGATGGAAGAAAAGTGTACAGTGCTGAAAAAGCTGAGAGAATATTAGGAGATGCTAATTGTGGGAAACGTTGTACACGCCTAAGACAATGTGGTCAGATAACAGGACAACAGCGAAAGGATATACATAGCACATTCTGGCTGCACATGAACTGGGACGAAAAGCAGACATATACAGCATCTCTTGTAGAGCGTCACGCGCCCGTAAAGACAACAATAGCCGAGAGAAAAAACAGAAGAGGTAACAGCTATCAGTACTTCCTTAAAGTGGGCACAGAAAGGTTAAGCGTGAGTAAAAGTATGTTTTTATCTACCTTAGGAATAGGTGAGCATACCTCGTATGGCTGGATGGAATCAACTGAAGATAACGGGATGAGAAGACAAAGAGTCGATGGGAGAAAAAGCCAGGTGTCCAGTGAAAAAAATGAGAAAGCAAAAGAGTTCTTAGAAAAGTTACCCAAAGTCGAATCCCATTACTGCAGGTCGTCGACCGAGCGCCAGTATATTGAACCGTTGTACAAGAACTTTACTGAGTTGTTTAAAGCATACAAGGATTACTGTTCAAATTCAGACATTCCCCCAATTTCAAGGCCAGCATTACTTCGTATTTTTCAGTCAATGAATCTGTCTATATACCACCCAAGAAAAGATCAATGTGATGTTTGCTCACAGTATGAAGCAGGAACTATAGAGCAAGAAGAATATGTTTCTCATGTGAATGAAAAGGACCGAGCACGGTTAGAAAAATCGGATGATAAACAGAGGTCGCTTGAAAACGATAATATTAAAGTGTTGACCATGGATCTTCAGTCAGTGCTGATCTGTCCAGCACTAATGGCAAGCTCATCGTACTTTCGCACAAAATTAACTTGCCACAATTTCACAACCTACAATCTGTCGAACAGAGATGTCATGTGTAACCTATGGCATGAAGGTGAAGTCGGTCTCAGTGCAAATACGTTTGCCTCTTGTATTGTGGACCAAATAGGCGAGATGATCCAGGGCAATACAGAAGAAATAATACTGTATTCAGATGGATGCGGTTATCAGAACCGGAACTGTACATTATCGAACGCTTTATTGCACGTATCTGTCAAGAACAACTTGATTGTTACACAAAAATTTCTGATTAAAGGTCACACACAGATGGAGGTTGATAGTGTGCATAGTTCCATCGAGAAAGAATTGCGTTTTGGGACATCTAATGACAAACGAGTACCTATATACACACCTGCAGGTTATATTGACAAAATCAAACATGCTCGAAAAAACCAACCGTATGGTGTTAAGTACTTAACGCACGAGTTTGTTCAGGATTTTGGATCACTTAACTACTATGACTCAATTCGCCCCGGAAAGCGAGTCGGCGATCCGCACGTGACAGATATTAGAGTTCTGAGATATCTGCCAACAGGGGAGATTCAATACAAACTCAACTTTGATGATGAATTCACTGTGTTATCGAAAGGGAGAAACACTCGGTCGCCAGGTCCATCAGACGAAGTTTCGTTACTTTATACGGGGCCGTTACCAATTAAGAAGACTAAATACGATGACCTGCAGTACCTTAAACGGTTTATTCCAGCAGACTATCATACTTTTTATGACACTTTATTACACAATTAAGACTGAAGAAATATTGCTTTGGCATGCATAGAATTGCATGTGCATTGTGATAAGGACTAGTTTGATGCAGTTTACTACCAGTTTCTCTTGTTGTGTTACGTGCTCTGTTATTTACCTACATGAGTGATGTTTGTGATTGTTAACCTTTTTTGCAAAATAGCCTTTGGCTCTAGCGCTGATTCGTCATACTGCCACATTGTTGTATACAATATCATATTGGTAGTTAAGGAAAGCAATTAAGATGCTTGTCTTTAAAGAGGATTGCAGTGTCTATACATGCATTGTAGGATAAAGCGCTCGTGAAAACTGTATTAGTTATCACTACTATTATGTAAACGAACAATTAGAATACAGGTATAATGTTTTGACATGGATATATGTGCATGAACTTTGGGTAACGACATAGCTTATCCATCTCAATTTTGACATGACATTTTCTTAAAGTCAATTGTTTTAGTTTGGTAATTAAAACCATTTTTTTAGTCGGACATGTGTTCGGTTTTATAGTTTCCTTACACGAACAGTGTTGTTATTTTAACCTTTTATTCAATAAAGCGTTTACATCAAGAGCTGAAACTGTATCATAGTTTTGTGTGGGTGGTTACATATTGATAATTAAGTTGCTCGTCTAGGAATTACGAAGAAGGCCAATACATGTATATGTATTGTAAGATGAAGCGCCTGATAGTGTGTATTAGTTATCACTTATGTTAGTTATCTGTTAGTTTTCATATCTAATGTATGTCCACGTAAAATCAGAATGCAAGACAACGTTTAAACGTGCAAAATTATGCATAAATGTGCATGCACTATTGCATAGACAGGGCCATCTATGCCATGTCGACATTTTATTAAATTTTCAGATAAGTGTTACTAGTTTGGCTGTTATTACAATTTTCTCTAGTCTTTTGTATCGGTTTATTGTAAACAAACACAGGCAGTGTATGACTTTGTTTAAATATGTAATTAAATCAAAGTTAAAATGTTAATATTATGTTTATAAATAAAAGAATCAAACTCGGTTCGGTACTTGTTTTCTGGGTTTTTTAAAGAGAATGACAAGGTACAATATTGAAGTAGGTGAGTCCAGAATTACAAAATCGGTTTTCTATGTTCTGTAGCGGATTTTTACAACTATACCAATATAATGTTATGCAGATTGTATAAAAAGAAAACCTCGTAAATGACTTTTTTGTGACTTTAACAAATTTACCAGAGAATGAAAAACATGTATCATTCGTATTTTTCTGTGTTGCAATTGAATGTTGTTCAGCGAAAAGTGCGTAAGTGATGTGTAGCATTTAACTTATATCACATAATGCAATGCAAATAATACTTTAATTCAGAATTGAAAAATACATGACTATTTAAATTTTGGTTCGTCTAGCTCATCTATGAAAAAAAATAATGTTTTTTTTATTCTCCTGGAAAGTACCATATTATAGAATCATACAATTTAAATCCTGACAAAACTTGAATACCGAAAAAATATTACAGATATAAATGTACAGGTATCTATCATATTGAAAGTGTGTGATACTTAGTACAGTCTGTCTTCATCTAAAAGAAACACATCACACATTGCTGTTATATTCTTAGAGATTTCATATTGCGCGGTACGCCCCAATTTTAATGAGTGTACTGATAATTAAAACAGAAAATTCATTACGACATATTTTACAATAAATATGGCATTGAAGAGATTTCTATCGAGTTAGTGCTGTCCTATAATCCAAAAATAAGAATAAGACAAATGAAATGTGTAAGAGTTTACTTGTTACTCACTTTTTTATCATTTACGTAATAAGTTCCCTAGAAGAAACATAAGGAACAGAACACTATAAAAAATCAGTGAAACAGTTGGTTCTTTGATTGCTTAAAAAGATCACACACACATATTTTTCTTGAATTGGCGGTCCTGATACTAAAGTTGTTGGACAAGAGCGTTGCCCTCAACATTCGTTCATGCCATACATAAGATGTTAGCTAGATAAGTCGGAATCATTTTGGCCGCATGTTTATCTTGTATGGATATTTGTTAAGAAAACGACAAAACTATCAATGCGCATATCATAACAAAACTGATACCTGTTCCAGTTTACTCCTGATAAACTGTAATAAAATTTATTTTAAAATATTTAGGTTGTTATAGTACTTTTATATATCTGCTTATGATGGATTACTTTTACTTTATTTCAGGCGAAGGCGTTCATTGCTGGCTTGTACGTATATTAACGATATATACCATAATGTGCGACATCCAAGGATGCGTGTTAAGAAAATTAATCTAAGGCCGGTAATCTATGTCTCTCTCCATGTCCGCTATCCGCGTCCGCTATCTGTGCCCGCTTAAAACAAAAGTTCGCCAAAACCTCTGTTCCATGCAACCGCCAACTAAACTGTTCGCATAATTAAAACAGTATGTTTTCTGTTTACTTAATATTTGATTTTAAAACACCTACTCAGTTTACTACTACTGTGAATAATCTTATTAATCATTTATTTAATATGTTGTGCTCAATTTATAAGCATAGTGCCTCCTATTATTAAAAACATGTGGTACACGGATATTATTTTTGCCAGAATCAACCAAAATACTAATGAGAACATTTGTGCATCTCTGAAATAAATAGTATGGCTATTTAGAGCTTAGTTACGTTTTAATCAAGAAAAGCGAGAAATATTTTTTTATTTTTAAAAATGTGTTGGGTATTTTAACAATTAATTACATATTTACGATAGTTTGCGTAAAACTAATTATGAAACTTGTCGCTTCTAGAAGGATGCGGATGACGGATGAAATGAACGGATGCTGTCTGAGCGCGGACACATGTAATTGGTCAAAGTTTAGCGTGCTTCTTTTTAACATGCTTGTATCATGGACCTGCGAATGTGGATTGCAGAAGACATTGAATACAGTCCTTAAAGTCAGCGTTCTACTGACACCGACATCCAAGGCACCACAGTGAACGTGAACTTTAAACAAGAAGATAAAAATCTTGGGAACTAGACATTCTTTTACAAAGTTTGTTCCTTTCATATAAGTGTGATATTAACGAACGCTACCTTCGCTAGGAGGATGGGGACTAGACAATGGGCTACTTAGCTTTCTACCTTGATACTTTTATTGCAATTACACGCTGCATTATTAAGACCGGCATTCTTTGTTTCTTTTGTTAGACGATACCTCGTCTAAAGGTTTATTCAATCCTGCTACTCTTTTACAACTGCAAGCTAACTTTAAACATTACTGGACTCTTTTCTTGGATAAAAAATGCCGATGTCGACGGCTGCTTATTATTGCTTATTGCTGCTTATTATAAATTGTAAACGAAATAATGTACTGCCTTATTATGTGCTGTCTTCACTGCCTACGGTAATAATTTAATGTTTGTAAGGAAAATGAGAAAAGGTCCACATATGAGAATTACCTTACATTCTAAAATATCACTACCACTAGACAAAGGCATGCCGAGTAAATGTGACAAAAACACAGAGAGAAGACATTACACAACAATATAAAAACAACAGTCTCCGCTATGGAACGCCCAGTCGGCAAAATGTCGGATGAGGGTGTTTGGGCTGCCTAAACCTGGTTTGTGGAGTGCTCAATGCTCGCACTTTCTGAACGTTCCCCTCACAAAGAAACTGTGTAAATATAAATATCCCATCAACCTAAGAGAAATAAAAACAAGCACCTGCATCGGGGGTTAAAACTAACACAAGAATATTACCAACAAAATAACTGCAATTATAATGAACTAAAAAAGCAAGCCGCTTTGTTTACCTCAATAAACACTGTTCTTAAATACAGATTAACACACACTTACTAAACGTTTCAAACGTATGCGCATTCTTAATAATACCTGTTGGTCAGGGTTTTTTTCATACATTGAATGTTTCTTAATCACCAGCCGCTCTAAAACCCTCATAACACACAGCAAGGAAGACGGCAACGGCTGTGAATACTTTAATCAGGAAAACAATATGTACTCTTTATCGGAGACAAATCAAATGTCCTATAATCTTCGACTAGAATAATTTATCAAAATGTCCTTTGTCTAGACCAGTTGCATCTGTTTGCAAATTGCTATATATAATCAATTTAGATTTGAAATAACTTACAGTTTAATCCATCTACTTTAATCAATGTGATTTTTATGAATATCATATTAACAATGAGAAAGAACATAAGGTATTCTAATACTAGACGGCATGGTATTGCTGGCTTAGACTTCATTTGTTTATGTGCACTTTTTTCTGTTCTAATTTGACTCGATTCATTAGAAAGGTATATTAAATTAAACATTTGCCTATTAAATGTAACAGAATTATCGTGCATTAAATGTAAACATGTGACGGTTTGCTAAGATCGTTATGTTTAAGTTGTATAGTTACATATATCACCCGCGAATTTTACACCATAAACATATTCAAACGGACATGTTTAAATAATAAAAGTCTTGAACCTTTGTTGGTGAATGTATTTATAATATTAAATAACCGTAGAAAATGAAAGCATTTTAAGAGTGATGGTAAGTATCGCCTTTCCTTTAAATCTCGCAAGCTTACACTCGTTTCCTACCAATATACATATGCAAGTTATATTGAGAACATTAAAAATATCTAACAAATGCCGTATTTTATCAGTAATTGATAAATTATCTTAATATTCAGCCATCTTTCATTGCAATTAAGTAAAAAAGCTCTTAACCAATTTAAAGAAGTAATAACATATAATCATGGCCAATATAAAAGGAAGTATTGGGCCTGAAATTGTTGGTAAGCATGTTTTTTTTAAGTAAATTAATAAATGGTGCTTCCTATTTTATTATCATATAAAGAATTTCTATTTTATGTTTCATAAAAACTTTGTGACAAACACGCGCCTCTGATTTGTTTAGTTGTTAATGCTACCGTCCCAGTGTCTCAAAATTGACAATATATACATTTATGATACTAAATTTTGTCTAGGGTAGGTCCGGAACTTGTCCAATAGCCAAAATAAACACGTTGCATACATGATGTCATCCGAGGACACCTGAACCACGTACGAAAATACAGGAAAGTGTTTTTAATGTATATTCTTTTCTTGTACATGTTGCTCATCAAGCCATGTAGTCCTTTTTAAGTTATTTTTTTCCTGATTGTCATAGCCTTCTGACCTATGGCCCATTATTAAAATATGCTCTTTTGCCGGAACTGAATATTGATTAAGCGTAATTAAAGAGCTGCGACGTATCCATGACTCTCCTCTGTAGATTCTGTCGAAAGTATGGGAGATACTCTGAGTCTGGCTTGATGTATGTTTACGTTATCAGGGCACACGAAAAAAACGCTTAGGCTACTTAAGATCGGCTGTTATTACTGATACCGTGTCGATAGCTTCAAGCCGGTTTCCTAAGGCATCATGTACATGTGGGCGTGTTGCCATTCCAAGGTAATGGTGTAGCGTCTTCGTAACGTCAAATGAGTTGCTAGATAAGATTACTGGCATCGATGAATAGATGAACAAAAAAATTAAATAGGAAGATGACACAATTTGACTGAATGCTCTCACGACGAAATTTCACCAGCGGTCTTTTGATGGCTTAAGGTATTCTCGCAAATAGTCCGATTTCTTAGTCAAATTTGAGTATGTCTATTCTTTCTTGCCCATTTTCGATTCGGCGCAACACCTTATTTTGGGAGATATTACACTGGAAGAACTCAATTGAACATTCAATGCTTTTTGGCCAAAGGCTCAAACCTCTTACATGGTGCCTCGGGTGGCCACGGTCAAGAACTTTGTGTAGTTGTTCCAATAGAATTGATACTTACCCCATCACCTAAGTACAATTTGCACATTATTTTATTACATAACTGCCTTTTTTAATGACGACATAACTGAGCTCTGAAAAACATCATCAGTTGGACAGCTTTGTTTTAAATAGATTTCATTTTACTGTTTGCATTTGAAAAAAAGCCTGAACGTGCGTGGTGAGAGCTCTGTAAAACCGGTAAGTATTCCGGTCTGTCCTTTTCTCGACTGACCGTTCCAAGAAAGCAACTGCTATGTGTTCCGTAATTTATGCAATGTTTTGGTACGGTTTTATTGTCATTCTTTTTGACTGGCATGTGAAAACTTTTGTTTTGTATATTTTCAAATGTTACTTCATGTTGCTATACTCTTACATGTTGGACCTTGTCACATTTTCTTACGAAACGTCGGGGAAAGATCCCTATGTTAAAAAAGCTCTAGGAAATCTTGTAGAGGCGAAGGTGTCCACGAGATCGTTCGACTCATAGCTATGAGTCGTGACTATCGGTGTCTGGTATATATTGCAATGCTCATAGGACTTTGTCATAATTATATTCTTTTTCATGATCGCAACAATGTTACCCGTGCAGTCGTAAAAAATCTCCCCGTACATGTAATCTATATTGTCATTTAATTCATCCTGTAGGGATTGTTACGTGTATTTTCTTTGATGGACATTGGACTTTGGTTCCTCAATTCCATCATCACATGAACAGGGTGCTACAACCGCTTATTCTTCTCTGGTCAAGTTTGTTCTTGATTCAAAAGGTTAATTTCAATTATAATCAACCATTTTTGTTTGTTTTTTTCTTAACGATATTATACCCCTTTCTTTTCTAAACACCATGTGGACATTTTTTGCAATGATGTCACCACTTTCGTCATAACTTATCAAAGAAAACATCAGCGCTTGGACATTTTGTATTCAAATATATCGACTTTCATTTCGTTGCTTGCATTTGAGAAACCCATCAGGAGGTGCGAGGTTAGAGCTCTGTAAAACCGGTTTAAGCACCCCGGTCGGTCCATATTGCCAACTGACTGTTCCAAGGCGGTAACTGTCGGGTTTGCTTTTTTCGTTAAATGGCTTATCACAAATGTGTTCTTACTTTTCACTTGGCTTGCATGTGAAATACCTTTGTCCTGTACCTTTTAAGAGTCTGGTATATGTTGCAATGCTCATAGACATTTTTTTCTTGTATGGTGTCTTGTGAAACTTTGGAATCCGTTACTGTGAAGGAAGATTTTCTTGCTTTGTTTCGATTTTGATGTTGGATTTATGCAATATCTGTTAAAGTGTGTCAAGAACGTTGCAACATTGCAAAGAGCTTTGGCTTGCATGTGAAATACCTTTGTCCTGTACCTTTTCGGAGTCTGGTATATGTTGCAATGCTCATAGAACTTTGACATTTATTCTTTTATTGTGTCTTGTGAAAGTTTGGAATCCGTTACTGTGCAGGAAGATTTTCTTGCTTTGTTTCGATTTCGATGTTGGATTTATGCAATATCTGTTAATGTGTGTCAATGCCTGTCTGAAAGTCATCGTTGGTTCTAGAGTAAGAACTGATGGTGGATAACACAGCACGCAGTACATTTTTGTAGTATAGCCGTCAGACATAACGTTTGTGCCCCTACCCAAACCATCTGGAACCGTTCAGCGGATTATGCCCAATACCTAAAAATTACTAAAATGTATTGTTTGGCTACCATTCCCATAACATTTGTGTCCCTAACGAAGCGTCAGAAATCGATTAGCGGATACCTTCAAATTGTCTTTGCCAATAAATTTTGTAGGACGCAAACATTGGCTTATCGGGCTCATTCGAAAAGTATCAACATTTTCAGTTGCATATCCAATTGAACAAAGTTTGAATTATAGTTTCATCAGAAGATTTTGTCAGAGATTCATCGCCCATCTGTACAGCGTTTTTCGAGTTGTCTAGCATTTCATAATTTCTTATCTGAGACGTACGATAACGTGCCGGGTTAAGAAGGCAGTAGGCTATTTTGCAAGATATCATTGACAACATGTCGATTTAGGTGGATAGCTTGCTATTTTGACACAACATAACTGTCTTTTGATTAAGCAACATGTCGTTTTGAGAGGCCGGCATGTTATTTTGAAAAGATGCCATGATCTGCTGTCAAGTTAACATGCCGTTGTTAGAGGACAATTTGCTATTTTGACAAAATATCATGATATGTTGACAAAGTAACATGCCGTGTTGAGAAGATATGCAATTATGGCTACAATATATGCCATTGTAATAAGATGTTACGCCGTAAGGGCATTCAATTTTGGCAAGATATTATGCCGTGCTGACTTGACAGCATGCCATTTTTGGCAAAATTTCATGCTGTGTTGGCCTTGGCATATAAGTATATAGTATTGATAAGGCATTATGTAATATAGGAGTCAGTATAAAATCATGCTCTTTTACATAAAAGAACGTTCTTGGAATAGGAAAGCTTATGCTAGGTACAATATAAAATGTTATTTTGAAAATATCCCGTAAGTATTTGACAACATACCATACTATGTTGACAGGTTAGCATAAAGATTTTACATTACAGCAAGCTTTTTTGGGTGTAATAGCTTCATATTTTACAAGATAACACAATCATTAGACAAGACAGCGTACTGTGCACAAGACAACATAATATATAAACACGATAACATGCAATTCGATTACATTAGGCGGTCAAGGCGGTTTATGAAAGCCTATTAATTCCAGTTTTTTTAACTTACTCACCTTATTTCCTATTTGTAAACTATGTTTATTTAGGTCTTAAATAGTTTAAAATTGTTGTTTTTGTTTTCTTGTATTGTCTCACCATTTGTTTGTATACCATGTTCTGTATATATGTAAGAAATCACCAACAATGGAGGAAATAAAGATATTGTATCGTAAACATAATATCCTGTCTAAGAGCTTTGTCTAACGTACATGTGTGAGTCTTTGTTAAGGGCATGTTCAAATTGTAATGTATGTTGTAATTCTCATAGATCTTGCTAATGTTTTTTTTTTCTTTTATGCATAAAGCCTTGATTAACTAATGAATTGTGTAGATAATAACTATTTCTTACACCATTCAGTATAATAATTTATTTATTAAATTATATTTTCCTATTATTTATAACCATAGATACTTAACTTAATTCGAATGCCATATATGGAATGCGGTGGTTGATACAACAGTTTACTCAAACTGCAGGTAGATTGATTACATTCGCAACCATTTGCTTCAATCGATTAGTTTCACATTTTCACATACAAGCAATCTAATGTCATCAACGTATGGTTTGTAGAACAGTCATGTAATTCACGATAACACAGTGCTTACAGTAACGTGATGTAACCGATGTTGGGAGTGTAAAAACAACTAACACACTTTTGACATGAAAAAGTCATAAGGAAGTTGGTATTATATTGCCTTCGTTCGGCCTCATTATGACATTGTATAGGTCTAAGCGACGTGTGTAGGACTCTTAGGAATAGGTTTTATAGATGTATTTGCACAGTCGATAAAAAGTAAGTTATCGTGAGCTTGGCAATAGTGTTGGCTCAAATAAAAGTGACTACATGTAGACGTTTTACATGCGCTATTGAGACATGTAAAAGTTCAGATTTATGAGCTTAACCACATCTTGCTTAAATCAAACCAACAGACTTTAAAAAATACAGTTGTCTTGTACAATATATTATCAATTTAACCGTAGAGCTTTGAAAAATGAACAATAACAGACCATGAGCATGTTTTAGGTTTTAACTGATTTTAGATAATTAATAGTGTTTTCTTTCTGTGAAACTAAAATGTTAATAGGTCTTAAGTTCTTGACTAGTAAGTTAACTCACCTAAGAGTGAAGGAAAATCGGCTTGCGACCGTATTTTTGACACAACATATTTTCTCCTTGTCTGATTAGACAAATATAAATATCCTTTGTCATTCAGGGAAAAAACTTATCTGTTATCTTTAGACGAAAAGAATAGTTTTATTTTAGAAGACAAAATATACTGCCCTCATGGCTCGGCGGTGTTTTGAAGGATTATAATAAGTGTCACTTTAAAGCTTTGATTTGAATGCAATTACCTGTATGTATCTCGAAGATAAAATAGAAATCTATCTAAGTAATGCTGTTCAAACATTTTTAAGTAATAAAACCAGAACCAATAAGTGTAACCGTTTAGCCTTCTAAACATAAGCTGATACGGCTAAGGCAAATTGTATTAATCCAAATCAGTAACTTGGTATCGTCTTATTATGATGATTACAGTTAAGCTGATTAGTCTCTATCTCTATGTATTGTTACGTATGTATGAGTAGTCAATAAAGAAAACGTTCTGCCTTCCTAAACAATGTAGAATAATAAAAGTAAAGTATTTCTTTGGAACCTTTAACGCCGTTTTTGTGAGAGAAGTTATGTGTGGTTTTCAACATAGGTAGGTATTTAGATTGGTTTCCACATAAAATGTACAATAAAATGGAATATGGCATTAACGATATTAAAACATACAACAAGCAAATATAACAGTGTATGTATTAATACAGTCTTGTCAATCAACATTATATGTCAAGGATAACACACACAAAAAAGAGTCGGAATAGTCTCATTTTTGCATAGTGGTCCTTTGGATGTAGTGTTGTATAACATAGGGAGATTACAAATAAGAACGCATTAATCATAATTAAGCATGAAATATTCTCAAGAAGCATGACACACTCAGTATTCTGACAAAAATTAAGAATAATGCTAACAAAAACTTAGTTGATACGAACAAATTATCACAGAACATGACATTGGCATAAGAAATCTGATAAAATAAAATTAACGTATTAAAATATGTATAAAAATATTAAGATCAATTAATTAACGATTAAATGAAATTTACAAAATGCCCATTTACTCTGAATTTAAAAGAAGAGTGTGTTGTGGAATCCCTGATATCTTGTGGTTAACAGTTCCATAAAGTACACCCACTGTAGGCAAACAACTTAATACCAAAGCTTTTGACAAGACAAATAGTATGCATTTAGCTATCTGTCTGGTCTAGTATCAGGCATTTAACATGAACCCAGTGGGATAATTATAAATATCACTGGTAGCAATGTTCGAATAAATCTTAAAACACGACACTGAGTTACTTGGTCCTCTCTATCAGCAACTGGTAGGCAATTAATTTTTGTTTGTTTTGGGTAACCTGCAAGTTTTTTTTTGGTGTGCCGGAAAAGAATTTCACTCTTGCGATATAAAACTTTCACCTTGCATTGAATTTCTTAATAACAGACCTGGTCATAGAATCAAAGGACAAGCTCTGGTCAATAATGGCGTCAAGGTTCTCTTCTCTTGGGAACCAAATAAGATATATTTGATTTTACCAAGATGCACAGACAGCTCATTACGTATAAGCCACCGGCTGACGATAGTCAAGTCATGACATAAAATATGTTCAATGTTATGCTTGCGCTTGGCAGAAGCAACAACGGAAGAGTCTTCCGCATAAAGTCAACGTTTAGCGGCAGACTTGTCACTGACATAAATTATAAAAAGCAGGGGCCTAAATCGAGCATTGAGGGACGCCGTAAGTTACCTTACCTATAAAAGAGAGAACACCTGAAAGTTCAACTAATTGACATCAGTCTGACAAATTAGGTGAATACCACAGAATAGACTTTCCGAGAAACCTATAGCTTTTAATTTCTTTAAAAGAATGGAATGATTAACAGTATGAAAAGCCTCCTGGGGGTCCAGAAAAGTCATTCCGACTAAGTGCCCTTTGTCCATTTTTTGAAAACGGATGTAATCAGTGAGATGCATAAGGCAAGTATCAGTAGAAATCCAATGCCTGAATCCTGAATGGAAATCATACAATTATTTCTTTTGACCAGGTATTCGTCTAGTTAATCATAGATGACCCCCTATATAACTTTAGATAAAACACTCAGCATAGAGACAGGACTGCAGTTTCCAGCATCTGTCTTATCATTCTTTTAATATAGGGGGACTACTCTTGCAGATTTAAAATAACCAGTAATCACACAATGTTTGATGTAAATGTAAATAATATGTGAAAGGGGATCGGCAATAATCGAAACCGAGTCCTTTAAAAACGAGAAAGGATCATATCCAGCCCGACTACCTTATTTGTACAAAGACTTTCCAGATATTTTAAAAAATTGTTTTCTGATACAATACAAAATGAGAACTGATAAACACCGTTTGGGGAATAGAAATTAAAATAAAAACTCCCACCAAAATTATTGACAATAATGGTAAATTTACTTACTAGCTTATCAGCAACTGGAGTATAAAAAGTGTTAAGATTTTATCAAAACAAATGCTACCATCAATGTTGAGACTTCTGTTACTTAGACAGTGACAGTTCTTTAAGTCAGGTCAGATTAAAGAAATTCATTTTTTGCATAATTAGTAGCAGACCTGGCTTTGTTTCTTATAGTCCCGAAATGATTTAAAATTTCCTGACTTTTCACTAATGAAAATGTAAAAAGCCCCTCTGGCCTTAATACAATTGAGAACTTCCCGAGAATCAGCCCATTTCTCAGTTCTTTGTTTTATACGCACAGTTTTAACAGAAGCAAATCGTATCAAGTGTGGATAAATATGTGAATTTAAAAATATACTATACAGTATTTACATTATCACAGCATACAACTTGTGACCAATCAGTCCCCAACAATGACTGTTGAAAACGTTCTATCTTATTATGCTGTCAGGAGAACGAACAGTTTCAATATTGTGTTTTGCTTTATATCAGCGCTGGGTTACCCTGCTAGAACAAAAAGTCATCAAATGATCACTGGCACACACACAACAGTCAATGGCACCACTCTGGGAGATTTTTTTTCTGGGTCTGATACAAGAATTAAGTCAATTATAATAGAGGCAGTAGATGTAATCCTGGTAAAGTCTGTTACAATCTAAGACTAAGCATGTGACATAAAGTGTTTAAAGTTCGGACTAGTGAACGTCTTAAAGACATATCAGTATTAAAGTCCCCTCAAATCAATGTTTTAAAGTTTGTCAAAGATAATTAGCTAAAAAAGTGGTTCTACAATTTCATAAAAATTAGTTTGTTTCAATGGTCTGTCTAAAACACCACATAAAGTAGATTTAGTTTTGGGGAAGTAAAATATCAATAAATAAAAAATAGAATCATCTAGCCAGGTTTCAGTTTATAAAATAAAAATGTTGTTGAAAATATCTGGGTGAACAAGGGTGAATATCTCAATACAGCAACAAAGAAGTCCCTATCCACTTGAATTTACGGACCACAATTAGGTGATAGGATAGGCAAAACTGCCCAAAATACCTCTTCTGAACCTTCAGATTGGTATTATGGTAATAGTATATGAAGTGATGTGAGAAACTGGCGAAATATAAACGCTGTCCAAATTCCGATTCATATTCGAATAGTGGTACGCTTCATAGTTGCTTGATTTGTCTTTTGTCAACTAGCGAGATGTTCTTTTTAGGTAAAAATACTTTTTTCATGGATATAAACAAATGGTTCTCTAGGTCACTCGCGACATACATTTCGAAACATCCAATTATGATCAAGTAATTGATAAGAATATATAGGAATAAAGTAATGAAACTCATTAGGTGATATAGAAAACTGAAATAAATGTTCAACTCGAATTACAGAACCAAAACGAGCACAGTCGTTTCAATGATTTTGTTGTCTATGCTTAAGGCTTGAAACTTTTCATCCTTACAATATACAGATACTCTCTTATAATGAGGTTAAAGAATTAAATCTATATAAGAGTAAGACTTTGATATGTATAGGTGCAACCCAATGTGTTATGTGCATCCTACTGAAATACGTAGCTAATTTAGGATTAAAAGAAAATCAAGGACAAAATGTGTTATTTCGAAATATATCGAATATTTTACATTGCCATTTGAAGTTTGGAACGAAATTCATTTTTTAAATTAAGTAGAAATAACAAGAGTGTAAATATCTCTTAACTGCAATATCATGTAACTTATAAAAATGTTTACAGACTTAAAAATATATTTCCCTTTAAAATTTGGTTTGTGACAAATGACTTACCGAATAAATATTGACTACAATTCTATATGTACAACAAATGGCTGTATTTGGCGCCTAGTATGTTCTGCATGCATTCATATTTTTGTAAATATCTACAGAGTTTCATATTTTACACGGTTCTCCTATACACCTCAATATATAACATATCGGACCGAGCGATAAACTACCTATTTTGATGAATAAAACATCAGACCTCCCTTTATCAAATAACCTTCCTGGAACGAGTCACAGACTTTGAAATACTTCACTTGAGAAGCGATGGGAAGTCCACATTAGCCTCTGCCTGGCACGTATGTATAGTTGAATAGAATGAACTGATATCGCATACCCAGCGACGATATCAATCACTCGGAGGTGGTACGGAACCTCTCAGGAATCTTATGTACACATACAGAAAGTCAATGTATTTTATGTGGTTGCAATTTATTTCTGGAGTAGAGAGCTACACAATTGAATGAAAATATTAATGTTTTTATTGTCATTCAAGTTTTGAGCAACGATATAAACGATATAAAGTCCACAAAGCATGAACATTTCAGTGTAATAAACCAAAAGGCACCGTTTAAGCACTGATTGTATCGTATATTACCTATTGTCCGCTTTTATTCTAAACATTGTATTATCTATTCTTATACAGAATAGCTTGTACCGGACCTAGTAGCGCAATCGGTAGAGCGCCAGCTTAAGGTACGGGCGGCCCAAGGTTCGATCCCGAGCCGCGATAGCAAAGTGGTAGTGGTATAAATAAAGTGGTGAATAAAGATCTGTTCTGTTCTGTTCTGGTACAGCCCCCTTGCTTATGCTCAAGCAAATATAAGGGAAGTTCCAAGAGTGGTTGGCCCAGTGTCAGGATATTTTGACTGGGTGTGGTATTTTGCTAGGTGTTTACGGCATGCTATACACAGTGACTGCAGCAATAAATCTGCTTCAAGTGGACACCGTCTCCAGATTACTAAAGTATCGTTGGTGAGACGACGCACCCAATATACAAAGAAACAGAAAAAGCACAACTCTAAAATTATGTGTTGAAGAGTGTTTTATGAATACATTTTAACTGAACATATGAAAAATTATGCAATTTTCTAAGTTTTGCTATATTTAAAGTAAACCAAGAATCGTCGTAACTGTGTTTTCCACCATACCTGAAACTTTCAAAGTATTACCGCTTGTTATGACGCATCGCAGGTAATCGCTCTGTGTTAATGGAGTCATTTTCCTGGGTTGTTCAATTAATATTAAAACAATGCGATATGGACTCAGATTATAAGGATGTCTGCTTTTTTTTAAACTACGGACAATAATTACCAGTTACTCCGATGGTAATTGACTTAAACCACAATTAGGGGAGAAATAGCAACAGTTATCTCTCGATACTGAATCATTAAATCAAGTATATTAGTTTTAATACTAACTAATGGCACAACCCAGATAGGCGTTTGTAGTTTTGTGTTATTCTAGAAATGGCCTCTGTTTATTACATCCATATTTCAGTAAAACAGGTTTTTCCACTTTATGATACAAAGTTTTTCAATATTAAAACCGGAATATGTCTTTTTCCGGAAACGTGTTAAAGGTTGAGGATTCACAAACAGACTCTAACAATCTTTAAGCTAATTAGCGAATCCTATATAAAATGGCATTCGTGCAGCAGTATTTATCCGGTTTGTTACTGGATTGAGTCTGAATGGATTTATTGGGTCACGTGTCGAAGTCTGCTTGCTTCTAATGTTGAGCTTAATCTATTTATCAGCTCTTATTGACCTTAAAATGATTTCTTTTTTTCACAGAAGAATGCTCTTTACGTCCTGCGCCAATTTTGTTGTAAGATGGTGATGACGACAATGATTGTGTTAATAGTATGGATTTTTACATTATCCATTAAATTTTATCTTCATTAGCATCTTTGTCCGTTATCTTTGTGTTTCTGAAGAACCCTATGGCGATGCTGTGATAATAATCGCCTCTTAACAGCTCTCTTGGATAAAATGCTGGATTATATTCAAACTTGCAAAAAAAAATTTGTTTAACGTATAATTCAATGCATTTCTATTTAACTTATAATTCAATTACATATTCTTTGGAACGATCGAAAGTGTTTAACCAAATATACAGTTCTTTTTTATCTATCTTTTAACTTAAAGGCGATATTGTGTCCCTTTAAAAGCTTTTTGAAAAAATATATTCAGAGTACATATATTCAAGGTTTACCTCTCTAAATAATTGTCTTTAACTATTTCAGCAGCAAAATAACAAAACGAACCTAGCGCTTGTTTGTACATGTACTTTGAACATAACTCCTTAATAAAATTACTATCAAATAAAACACATATCACATACTTATATAACAAACAATGGGTGGGTAGTAATATACAAACTGTGCCATATGATGTCAACCAGTTTAAAGCACCCGAGTCGGACCATTTGCCGACTGACCGTCCCAGGGCGGTAAATCCTGGGGTTTTTTTCTTTTTGTGTGTCAGTGGTATGTGTTTTTGTCAGATTTACATTTTCCCTGTTTGTCTTGGTCAAGAGGTAGTTTAGATTTAAATATCTGTGGTTAATTTGATAGGACCTGTTCTTATTTATCTACAATTGACGGCTTTACAATCTGACGGTCAACGACTCTATAATCGGAGCTTTTAATATCGCCGATCCGCTTCAATCAGCGGTTTTACAATTGACAGGCTTCTTATCGAAGCGTTCTGAGTTAACTGCTTTACAGCCGTATATGTTCCTAGCGACAGATTTACAATCAATTTATTTAGTCTGCCATATGGTGGTTCTTCAATTGACAGTTTTACCATATGGTGGTTCTTCACCCGACGAATGTAGATGCGACGCTTTTTTAAGGACTGCTATAGATATCGCCACTAATAAAGCCTCCATTTACCAAAGTTCTATAATAGACGTTTTTTAATAACGGATATATTTTCGACGGTTCTAAAATGGATGGCTTTACAATCATTGGCTCTACAATCGATCATATAAACATCCATTCGCCAATTATACATTTGACCATTGTACGAATGACAACTCTTCAGCCTAAGACCCTACAATCGACGGTTCTTCAATCGACGGTTTTACGATCGAAAGTATTACTGTTTATAATTTTCTACAGTCTTCTATTTTTTAATCGACGGCTTTGTAATCGATTTTCTACAATCGTTGGGTTTTTAGTCGTGGGATTGATAATCGGCGACGCTACAGTCTTTCAGTCTTTTTTATAGTCGACCGCTCTACTATTGACGCGTTTATAATTCGATGGTTCTTTCCAACAGTCGTCTGTGTAACAGTCCTTAGTTTAACTGTCTTCTGCTCTTTAATCGACGGTTCTACAGTTGACGGTTCTAAAGTCGATGGCCGTTCAAGCGACATTTTACGGTCAGATGGTCGACAATTGACGATTTTAAAAACGCCATTTTAACCAGATATAATTACCTGACACAGCTGGTATTCAGCCATGTCCCTCGTGAACAAAATGAGTAAAAAAGTTGGAAAATCGTAACGAGAACTCAGTCCCAACTTCTGTGTTATGTAGGATATTGTTTGTTTTTTGGGTTTATCGTATGTAAGATATTAAGTTTATGTGTCTGGCTTTGTCAACCATAGGTGTAAAGTTGCAATACTGTGAATATAATAAGTAAACTCACATCGTAAACATTTCAGGAATTGTAAAATACGCGTATTCTCCCTCGACATTGTAGTCTCAAGTGTATGTGCATATATCCCACCATTTTTCCTATCAAAATAAAACAAGAACATTTTGCAATAAACACAAGCCTTTTTATTTTAAACAAAATTACAATCCTTCCAATAATTTACAATTTGGCTCACCCGACACCCAGTTACCGGATAACAGCCTAAAACCTATCCTTCCATCAATTGAGAAACGGCGGGAAGTCAGATAATCAGTCACTTACAATGTTACCTACATCTGATACTGGGGCAGGGTTACTGGATGATATCACCAAGAGAAAGATATCAACCTACAGTAGAGGAATTCTATAGGAGTGCACCGTAAGCCGGCCAGAAACACACAGACTGCCTTTCTTCGCAGTCAATATTGTTATTTGGCAACAATATATTAAATAAATAGTCGGTAATGACCGTTACGTTTAGTTCTCGAAACCGATAAAACATAAAAGAATAGTCGTTACAGTCCGTGAATGTTCTCTCGGTAAGTATGTTCTTGAGACTATGGTTAGCAAGAATGTCCGATGGAAGCTAGCTACTTCGAACCCATATAAAATCTTTACATATGTCCCAATTAGCTCAATACAAAAGGCTATAATGCACATTATGTGTATGTGTGTGCGTGCGTGTGTGTGTGCCATCCCATTTGTACAGCTCTAGATAAACCATATTGTATATTTTACTCGTAACTATACAATTTGTATTCGACAGAATAGATAATGTTGTTATCGTCAGCATTATCTAGAGAACAAAAAGGACGCTTTTACTATATTAAACTATAATTATACACACATATTTTACAATTTTTATAAGTAAATTTAGAATTAAAAGAGAAAGAAATAATAACAAAGTAGAAACACGATCAAATAAAAACCAGACTTGTTTAAAAGTGGCAATATAAACATTGACCTCATGCATGGGAATAACAAAAGTATAAAAGAAATTCATGAAGCAAAAATATTATATCGCAAATTAGGACTCGAACCTTTGTGATAAGTAAATATGATAAACCATTACACCACTTATCATAGCTGCAACATTAAACACATTCATTTTGTTAATTTAAACACCGAATAACCGTTTACAGTCATTCGGTAAGATGACCGAATCTTTACAGAAACTAATGAGGTGTCTGTTTATTGCTGCTATATTATTAAGGTATTACGGGATAGTTCAGATAGTAAGACGTTAGTAGAAACATAGCAGCATGAACAATGAATTTTACTATTTACAGACAAACCGCTGTATTTTAATAGTTTTAATCCCTGTATGATTTGGTTGAAATTACGAAGAATATAAAATGATCTACCAGACGTACACATGTGATTCGATTCAGTTATTGAGAAGCAGAACAGGTACTAAGCAAGGTACGGGTTAGTTGAGGAGAAGTCGCCATGAACGTTAATGGCAAAGCATCTCATGTTGCTGGTAAGTTGCACAGACCAAAAAAAAATAAATGCTGATCATCTGCAGAGAAAAGCTTTCGAATAAAATTAAAAAAACAACAACTAATTATTGTTTTGATTTTGCGATTCCAGTAGTCTAATAAAACAAGTTTTATGTTAAATGTCTATGCTAATTTAATATCATCTGATAACTGCTATAAAAGTCCTATTGTTTAATTCTATTATTAAGGAAGGCTGAGCAGCATGGCGACACCAAAAGATCTCCATAGTATTATTGTTTAAAATTGGAAGAAATATAAATACAGACACACAAACATATCATCATTGGTAAAGCTAGTTTTAGTGTGTGTGTGGGCGGCAGGAGAAGGTATGGCACTACCAGCTGCTGAAAACAACTTTGATGTATAACAGTTATGATGTTTTATGTATAACAGTTATGATGTTTTTACGTAACAGTTATGATGTTTTATGTATAACAGTTATGATGTTTTATATATAACAGTTATGATGTTTATGTATAACAGTTATGATGTTTTATGTATTACAGTTATGATGTTTTATGTATAACAGTTATGATGTTTTATGTATAACAGTTATTATGTTTTATGTATAAAAGTTATGATTTCTTAATCAATCCTTTCCTTATTTAAAGCAGGAAATGGCAGCTTAGTCAACACTGAATAAAATCAGTTCGAAAGGGTTGGAAGTCGGCAGACTTATTTATATAAATTAACACAGCATTTTGCTTCCAATGTTTCGATCCTATCAGAAAATGTTGTTGATTTAATTATGCTTGGAACGATTTTATGTTATTCACAGATATATGTATAATGAATAGAAACTTGTCCCCATGCTCGTGGTAGGGACGCTTTATTCCGGGGTGTTCCTGGTTCAAACCTGATTGTTTTTTGCAGAGGTTTATACTATACATTGCCACAGGTCATTGATACATGGTAATTGTTTTACAAAGGGCGGGTGCGTCAACGTGGATTTATCAAGGTTGGAAAAATCTCCCCTAAATCGATTATAATCCACTGCTTATGAAGTAAGCTTTGTTGTCCTTAGAGTGTTTGAAGGTGACCCAATAGGTTTTGATTATTTTATGGACTATTGAAAGATATAAACTAGTCCCAATCTATTTTATGTTGGAGTGTTCACATCAGCTAAGACAATCAACTATTGTGAAATGCCAGCTGTAGCCAGAAGGCGATATTTGTACATGTACCTCGCATCATGCTACATTGTACCATTACACATACACATACTCACTGTGGGCTTTTCAATTAACAACTGGATGCACGGAAAACTTAGTATCGCTACAGAACCAAAAGCAAATACTTGGCCCGTGATTTGGATACTTATACGTAGTCTAGAAATCGAGACAATCTGAGAAATGTCAGATAACACATAAAAAGACGAAACTATATTGCAGACATTAGTGAGGCAAGACTTGCGTCTCTCCCACGTTATGATTAATGTAGCTGGATGTTCATCTATTATCATTTAAAATTTCAAAGACTATTTTTTTGTGTCCACGTGTTCAGAGCAAGTTAATAAAGCCGAAAATGTTTAATCGTACATAAAATGTTTAAAGCATGTATGCAGAAAAACCGGATCAAAATGTGAACAATTTTTAAAGAAATTACGAATAGTATGTATGCTATAAATATAGCCCCTAGCCTGTAAAGAAAAATGCTTACATTTACATTAACTTAACATCATATGGCTTCTCTCAATGATCGTGTATTTATTGCATATTTAAGTTTAAGGACCTCTGCGTTGAAAATGGCTCTTTGACATTTAACGTTCCGTTTAAACTTAGATATATGTCACATTTAGGTCAAATGCATGTAGTATTAAAGTCAATGTGAATGTCCATAATATGGCCCTGTATTACAAGATCTGTCTGTATTTGTTATCGCCCACTTAGTGGACAGTTATACATGGCGGTGACGGTATCAGTTGAAACTTGGAGGGGGCAGTAATTTAACTCGGCTTATTCCTGAAGAGACTACTGCAATTGTGTTTTATTAGTCTATGAACGTCATGTTATATGTATCAAACTCGTTCATTACTTTGGTTAATTAATACGTTCTTCACACTCACGTGCATCGTCACAGGCTTCGTTCTTTAAGACGGTGCACTGAGAGATGTACGTAGAGCTGTTGGCTGTATGCACATTTTAAAATAAGTGCATTTATATAACATTACCATTCATATTTAAATTTGAAAAGTAACAATTTATTAAATATTGCTTAAATTAAAAAGCAAAAAGCTTTGGCTCATGTTTGGAATCTTGTTAAAAGGCAAATATCATTTTTTTCTATTTTTCTTTCTGATGAGAGTCGATCCCAACATCAATCTCTCAATGGCGGAAGAACGAGATAAACGAAGGCAACAAAACTCAGCAACGGGTGCTTTAAAGCTACTCAATAGTATGTTGTTTTTTCAAACACGAAAAGAGCCTATTTCGACTAGATAGGCATGTTATTTGTTCATTGATAAATCGCTCCTCATTATAGGCTGAAAGACTGGTAGAGATAGCAAACAATACTACCAACTATCGCTGAGTGCCCTATGCCCGGCCAATACTGCTCTTCCTCCCGCAGTAGACTGCTACTGGTATTGAGCACACAAGGCAGAGACGCTACAGTCGCCAGTATGCAGGCAATCTTTCCGCAGCATCACAGCAGGCAATTCAAGGAGAGAAATCTTTTAAAGCAGCTGACAGCAGGCACTTGATGTTAATTAAACACCAGCTCGAGCTTTTCTTGTTTGTTGGAATACCTGTGTTTCATATCAAAGGATGTGATTTTCCATTGTATTTTACTCGCATACTGATATATAGACAATTGTATAAATTCTGGAATTATAAACTGTGTTCTAATGATTTATAAATGGGATTAGGATTGTAGAGCGTATATTGTAGCTTAAATAAATTGAAAAGAAAATAAACAAATCATTTCGTCAATTAAATTTATACTTTTGTGGATTTATATGGCAGTACAATGACGCATAACGGAAAGCACAATAACGACGAAGCAGATCCGTTCGTCGTTGTGCCAGATGACATGGTTGGAGATAATTTCCCCATGTCCGATGGAGGAAACCTAGACGAGTTATACAACGGGCGGATTACCTACGTTGTTTCTTATAATGACACGTTATATGTACAAAATGCAACGCTATCCAACGTTACGCTTGAACCGTTACCGCGTGAAATGACGTTTACTAGTGATAATCTCGTCTCTGTTATAGCCTACAGTGTCATGTTCCTTATCGCGGTTTCTGGAAACCTCACAGTCTTCATAACATTGCTCAAAACTCGTGGGATCAAGTCCCGTGTCAATACATTTATCATGCATTTAGCTATGGCAGATCTGATTGTTGGCCTTATTATGTTGCCTCTTGAAACGGCCTGGCACATTTCTGTGGCGTGGCTGGCCGGGGATTTCGCCTGCCGTGTCCTTATGTTCTGTCGGGCGTTTGGATTTTATCTCTCATCATTTGTTTTGGTGACTATAAGTCTTGACAGGTACTATTCGATTGTGTATCCGCTGCGGATACATGACGCGGATCGGAGAGGAAAGATCTTGCTCACAATGGCCTGGCTTCTCAGCTTTGTATCGAGTATTCCACAGGTAAACAAATGCACATCATTTGATCTTCATATACTACCTTTCTCTTGGATAAATACACTTCAAAGTTTGTCTCGGGTAAATGTCCCGGCGCTTTATAAGTGCACATATAATGTTGGGGTTGGGGGGGGAGGGGTGTTTGAAAATTTAATTAATAACCTTAAAACTGGCAGAATTATTGCACGATAGTAAAGTATGGATTTCAATTTATATATTCCTAACAAGATATTATACATTTGTAAAAGGACAAGTTTACACAATAAGTAAACGTCAAATGAAATGGAGAGTTGACTGTTTATTTGTAACTTCGTTCTAGTTTAGTGTGTTGAAAGTGTCGCCAGTTGGAACTGTCTGTATAGCAACTACCTGACACAAGTTTCTGTATTTGTGTTCACACCTCTAACTCCTATAGCCTTATGCCATCAGGTATGTACATCATCTCACCCTCATAAGAAAAAGGGGTGGATATTTTACTTCAAAATTATCTAAATATCGTTAGCCTGCTGGGTGTGTACCTCTTTAAAACCTATACTAACGCTGTATTGAAATGTAAGCCTTGTGAATAAGTGCTTATCGTAAGATATTTGAAACGAAATAATAATCTTTATTTCAGCACATCTGTCTTGTTATTAAATCGTTCTAGCAATCAGCTCTCTAAAAATATGTTTCACCTAGATCAGAATCTTACATTTAGGTCCAGATAATCGCCTGATGCTTCAGCCAAAGAACAATAGCGTATCGATCAGTTTCTAGAACTAATACATATCTGTCTACGATTTTTACAACATTAATTTTATATTACATTTGTAATTTTTATGCTTATATTCAAGTATCAATATCGTAGATGCGTTATGATAAAAACACGCATGACGTACACGGAGTAAAAACAGTGAATTCAGGACAAATTAGTGCCTTTACGCCTTATTGGCGCACTTTAAATATTATAAATACATGTACATGTATCCTTCATACCTCGCTTAGATAAAAAAAAACGACTAAATGTTCCTAATGCAGCAGACTATTATACATGTATTTGTGTGTTGGATTTATCATTCCACCAACAACCGTTTGGTTATTCGTTGTCCACTTGAAGCAGATATGGTGCTGCCTTTCCTATGTACAGTTTACCGTAAACACCTGGTATGATATTACAACCAGTGATATTATCTTGACACCGGGTCGATCAATCGAGGAAATATCCTTATACATGCTTGAGTGCTAGCAAGGAAACTATACAACTTCCAGTTTTAACGACATATGAATGTCCGGTTTGAACCTGGGTATCACGTACCTAGCGCTGGCACTATACCTATTGCACCAACATTTCATTTCGATAGTCATATTGTATTACTTGGCAACATTAAAATGGTAGGTGGTAGAGCGTCGGCTTGAGGTCAAGAGGTCGTGGGTTCAAACCCCGGCCGGGTCAAACCAAAGACTTTAAAGTTGTTGTAGTGGCTTCCTTCCTAATTGTAGTGGCTTCCTTCCTAACGCTCGGGGCTAAGGGGACAGCATTACGCCTGACTCGTCGGTGTCAGTTTAATGGACCGGTCGGGTTTCAATCCATGGGCACCTCATAAGTGCCCCTGTGCTATAATAATAGAAATGTCGCTGCACCGTATCGGCAAAAATGCCGACAAATCCCATCCCATCTCATTAAAACTGTACTCAGTGGATAGCTGGTTTATTCCGAAAACTTCACGAAAACAATAAATTAATAGTCCTTTTTTATCAGTTAAGATGTTCTTGAAACAGCGTGTTGCATGTAACTACTCTAGCGTTGTGGTAGGTGTATTAAATTCATTTTTATGAAAGGTTGTAGGTTAAAAAGTGGTTATAACGACAATTTAACAATAACACATAATAAAAGATATATTCTACAATAAACTCGTTTTAACATTTTATGTGTGAGTATATGTGTGCATGACTTTCAGAGAAGTGGAAGAACACCTTATCCATTACACCGCTTATCGTTTCTACTGTTTTAAACAATTAATGGTTGTTTAGATACATTCCGTTAGATCGCCTAATCATAAAGGAACAAATGTTATGCCATTTCAATATAATAAAAAGCATCACTTACACAATTAAATAATGCATATTTCATCTACTGGCGTAGCAATGAGTGAAAATATTTGTGTTACTGAAAAAAAATTGATCTTTTACAGGAAACATAATTTTTTTGTGTTGTTTTGTAAAACAAATTTAGTTTTGTTTGACTTACACCTACCTTTCCAGTAAATTCCTAATATTTCCATTTTTAAATTCCCAGCTTAGTAGTTTGATCAGAATCGAAAGTACAACAACAATCTTTCTATTTTGAAAATGTAATTCCAAAGTAATACTATATTTCCAATAAAAACACAAAACAATTGTTTGCAATATGTTAATCAAAGATTGTTATTGGATATGTGGAGGTTGTTAAGTTTCAAATGATAATTTAATACTATTCGCAAATAATGTATGGCCAAGAGAGAGAGAGAGAAAAGAGAAAGAGAGAGAATAATGATTTCATGTTTTCATATTAATACATACCATATGTTATTCTCGTCACCATTGATATATGTAATTACTGTATTTTATCTATGTTGTAATAATGGACCAGAGGTCTTATATACAATAAAATACTTATCTATCTATCTATCTATCTATATGGCCAAGTTATGTTGTTGTTTTATTAAAGGTCGCATTTTTCCTTCGTTTCAAGACATACTACTTTATTTTTTACTAAACTATAGTGACTGAAGTGTTGGTAGAAATGATGAAAACTTTAGTCGAAGTGCGTTCTTGTGAAAAAATATTTACAAACAAGGTAGATAGACTTGAAGCTTATCAACGGTGGTGGGTTCAAAGTTTTTATTTTCACATTTACCTATTTATGTCAGTGGTCCTTTCTATTCTGATATTTTCCTTATCGACATACATGCAGTTATATGTCGGAATACATGTGCATGTAAATGGTTTCCAACGCAAATGAGGCTGAGTTCATTTTCTTGTTAAATAAATAGCTGGCTATTTGTCTCATCTCAAACTAGCTTTAAAATTTGCTTCATGTTGTGGGGTAAAATCGATACGTTTAATAATTATATACATTGTAATTTGCACAAGGTTTACAAAGGTTTGCAGTATTTGTATTGTGTGTCACTTTAGCATATTAATCCCGTATGTAAATACCCAATTAATATTTGTTGTGGAATAGCAAATATGGTTTGTGGCAAACGTAGTTATACAAAGATTTATAAATATACAAAAGTAGTCATATATTTACTAAAGAATACTGTTTTCTTAGGCAATTATTTTCGTACGGTTATAAAATCTTACAAGTCACCATATAGGCTTATAAAGATAGGTTTTATATTTTCAAGTACTATACACATATAGTGGTTTCTGTTAAAGTGTGCGCACTATTTATTGTCGGAAAACGTCAACGGCAAACTTGTGCTTGTTATGTTATAAAATGTTCACAGATGTCAGCTGGACAACATATTGTCATAATAATAAAGAGCATAAAAGTGAGCCTGAAGTTTGAAACAAGTTCTTGTATATTTTTGTTTGTGAGGTTTCATAAATCGTTTCTAAATTGTATTGTAAGTTTTTGGAAACGATCATATTTTATGGAAGAGTATAAAGTGTTTAAAAGTGAACTTAGCTTTCGGGCAGCAGTGATTTGATTTTCTGAGGAAGGTTTCAATTGTTCATCCGTTGAAGGTGAAGTTAATAAAGTTATTTAAAAAACAGACATGTAATTTTTAATTATAATGGGCGTCAAACTGTAGTGTGCAGTGATAAATAATCGGATTTACAGTCAGCGTAGGATTAATTTAATGATAAGAAGACACATCACAAATTGTGACCAGTTTTGAACTTTAAGCCAACACAGATTGTTTCAAAACACAAATACTTTAAAACAAAGGACCTAAAGCTATTTATGTTATATTAAATATTTTTAACTATTCGAGATGGACCTTTCATAAACAAGCCGCATACATTTTTATTCAAATAGATCAGTTTTCTTTTCAATGCTAGCATTTGGGAAACCACTCAGGAAGTGCGAGATTAGAGCTCTGTAAAACCGGTTTAAGCACCCTAGTCGGTCCCTTTTGCCGACTGACCGTTCCAATGCAGTAACTGTTAATTTTGTTTAATTACTCATCATAACTTTGTTCTTACTTTTACATTTGGTTTGCTCGTTAATACCTTTGTCCTGTGCCTTTTCAAATTTTGGTATGTTGCAATGCTTATAAGACTGTGTCATTTTCCTTATATACTAAAAAAACATGAAGTCACTGTTTAAATTTAGTTATAAAAAGATATTCGTAAGCTATGTGTTTTTGTATTTCGTATTTATCGAAGTTAAAAATTCAAATATTCCCTTTAGAAAATTTGATGTTTCCTGTGTTCAAATGTTTGTTGAGCATTAATACAATGTAACGTCTTATAATTCGTGCCTTTCTGATTTCGTAAGATACACTAAATCAATAAGAAAATAATTAACGTAGGCCATTTGCACTGCGATGACTTTGTGGAGTGAAAAGTGTTATCTATAAAGTTATATCTTAATTTTCAATTTAGCGTTAGCCTCATTCTTGGTGGATTGCAATGCAATCTTTTTTTAATCCAAGACAAGTTATACATATATAAAGAATAAAATATTTTCCAAATGATTAAAAAAAAAAAAAAAAAAAAAAAAAAAAAAAAAAAAAAAACAAGTATCAAATCGGAGTATTGATGTGTAAAGCTGTTCAAAGACTATCTTTGCAATACCATTCATTTTGTAGAATACACTTGGATACCGTGACGATAACAAGTCAATAAATCATTGCAAAGCGCCATCAAAAGATATTAAATAAAACATTTAAATTTCGTGGAGTTAAATTATGGAATAGGTGGCAGTTATGGATTAGAATAAAAAGCGTTCATATAAATAACTTGAAGAAAATGCTATACACTTTTCTTAATGGACTTTTTTTTCAAATAGATCGGGTTTCTTTTCATCTTGTATTTTAGAAACACCTTAGGAGTGTGAGCTTAGAGCTCCCTCAAACCAGTTCGAGCACCTCAGTCGGTCCATATTGCCGACTGACCGTTCCAAGGCGGTAACTGTCAGGTTTGCTCTTTTCGTTAAATGACTCATCACAAATTTGTTCATACTTTTTGCTTGGCTTGCATGTGAAATACCTTTGTTCTGTGCCTTTTCGAAGTTTGGCATATGTTGCAATGCTCATAGGACTTTGTCATATATTCTTTTTCGACACTTTTGGCATATGACGTCATGGCACTGAATGACGTCATTAAATTGTTCTTATTATATATCAGCGCTTGGCCTGTTTTATTTAAAACTACTCTCTCATTTAGAAGTTTTGGTTGCCGAGGCTTTTATCTACTTTACATACTGTACATGTACATATGTTGATTATATTACTAGATATATACTGTATGTATATAAATTTGTTGTATCTGTTTTAACTCCCGATGCAGGTGAGTACTGTTAGTTGTTTCATTTTGACGGAATTGTTTTATTTGCACTGTTTGTTTGATAAAAAAAACCTTCAGGAAGTACGAGGTTGGCTCGCTTCACAAACCAGGTTTAAGCACCCCAGTCGGTCCTTTTGCCGACTGACCGTTCAAAGGCGGTAACTAATGATTTTTCTTTTTGTGTGTTATGTCTCGTTGCCTTTGTCTATAAGACGATTAAACTTAAATATTTGTGGAAATTTTGAAAGGACATTTTCTTATTTACTTGTTTATTATTACCTCTTTTAAGATTCAAAGTGGATATTTAAGAAATACCTAACTCAGCTTAAGGGGCTTATGTAACTCCATTAACTTTTAAGTGAGAACCTAATACGGTAAAAACGGAGCTAAACAATCGACTCTCTGTTCGATGCTGCAGTAAGGTCATGCCATGACTTTACCGAAAAATAATTAGATCTTGTTAATATAACTTGATTTTAGAACAACAGCAAATGCGTATTTCTATCGCCAGTGATGATAAAGGTTACATGAAGGATGGTTATAAAGAAGTAAGAGTTGCTGTTTATCGTCGTGCCTTAATAAAGCGCTAATTATTGCTTGCAGTCAAATTTGCAAATAATATTTGGCCTAGAAGAAAACTTGCCAAATAAAAGATTATTACAATACCAATCATATTATTATTGTATACACAATGGAGGAGGTCTTGCAACTGAAATGCGGTGCTCCGGAGATTGTTTCCAGACATTTAATATTAAAACAGGTCGACGTCGCTAGGACCATAGGAGTGTCGCTGCGATGTATTTGTGAGAACACAAATCTATTATTTTAGACCATAAACGAACTTGAACATTGAACGTAATCATTATTTTTAACACAGTTATATATAATTAATCTTATTTAGTCATAATAACCTTAATTATCGATATAATTATGCTAAATAAAGATGCTCGCAGCAATGGCGCTAAATAATGCTTATTATTTTGTATTGTTTCCTTAGTACGAATTCTTCACGAACCGAAACCCGCATAAAAAACATCTCTGTGACAGCGTATTATTTGCCGGATATTACTTTGTTTAACCACCGTATTAAACAACAAAGAAGTGCTTCGCTAGAGACTGGATTCATATTGTGTTTTATGTAAAACAGTTTGACATCTTGATGTCAGGTAACAACAATACATACCCAATTTATGGACCTTATTATCCTAAACATTTGAGAAAAACAGACATACATGTATTACTATAGTCCAAATAAATCCTTTAAATGTATCTTATTACCTTAACAGGATTGTGTAGAGAAGGTTTTATATCAAACCATATTGTTGACCTATTTACATGATTCGAAAAAGATTTATGTTTGCGAACTTGCAATACTAACAAGTAACAACAACACGTTTTATTTAGAAATAGATTCTAATTTGAGATTATACGTGGAAGTTGAAGAAAATAAATCAGTGTATGCAACTGTTTGGCCATCGAACTTTTTGTGCGAGTACTGTCACGACGCTTTAAAATGCATCACAACAGCAGAATAATACTGATGGTTAAGCTTATATTGGTGGAGAAAGATCATTGACAGATTGCAATATAGAATCGCGGGCAGCTGGAAGACTTCCACTGGTGAGTGTCTGCCCCGATAGGAAAAAAGTTTAAACTTGTAAAATCTGGATATATTTTTGAACATAGAAATCTAATGAGTTTGTATTATTTTGCGTGAGATTGTCCTCATTTATCATTATGCATGGTTTTATTTCGCAAAATGTCTGACAATATAATTGCACAGCAGCATTAAACAATAATATTTTTAGCATCAGTGCTTTAAGGTACTACAAGATTAAACGAGTGCGTAAATTGTAAAAAAGCGCGCAGGAGGATTACATTTGTACACCATATTTGTACACCAAAAAAAAAACGCACATCGTAAAAGGGGGACACCTATGCTTCAGAAGTGATTATGCCTCTCACAAAAAGACATCTTCAGGTTTGAATATTAAATTGCCAAGGGAATACAATTAGTTTGAAACTAATTACAATTTGCAGATAAGTTAACTAAAACCTTTTTGCCCAAATAACGATACGGTTTTGTATGGTAGGAATGTATATGTTCTCAAAGCAAAATGTATTATTGTGTTTTGTATATACTGCATGTTAAAAATACCTCTTCTACGAGCAAACGTACTTAGAAAAAGCATCTGCTAAAACGTCACATTGGATTCTGATTTATTTAAAGTCTGGATACACATGTGGAAAACAATATCCAAAAAGGTTTACTGTGCATTTAAAGCCTACTAACAATAATGCGAAATCAGTGGATCATGCAGTTCTTTGTTCAGAAGTATTTTACAAATTCCATTCAAAGTGTCATGCGAAAAGGTTGAATCGATACTATTTGTTTTTGTCAGTAATATGAGGCGAAGTAGAAATTAAAGAAAATAAAAAAGCAAAACTACCCAAATTCGTGAAAAAAGAAACAAGGCGCTTAAGGGGCATGTCATTTTAGATATCACGTGGTACATGTAATTCAGAACACGACACTTCTTCCACCGGATACGATTCATAGTGTTACAGTTTCCCAAACCTTCTTGAACAGAACGTGACGATAATACTTGTGTACCTCGATGTTGATGTCAATGCAAAATAATCAATACGGTTTAATGTAATAAAATAAGAATTAATTATTTAAAATGTAAACATTTCTTAGACATAATTGTTAAAAAAACGCTAACATTTTAATCTCATTCACATTTCGTACGTAAAGCCCATTTACTATTTTATATTTTAGTAGAAGAGGTTACTGTTATTTTAAAATCAGGTGATTTCTGATGTTAATATGGTCAGAATATGTGGGAGCGACATTATTCACACAATCGGTTTACGTCGGCACACTCCAGCCGTCATCTTAAACCGGCGAGCCATTTGTTTTGCTTCGTAAATGCGCCGAATACTTAAGCATGCCTAAACCCAATCACCGTTTGCATCGACCGGCGAGGTGCAATTCTTAATGGCGACAATCGCAAAATATATGTAGTAGAAAAAATAATGTATCTGTAAATGTTTGTTGTTGTTTTTGAAATACATTGCAGCGACCAGTTATGAACATTATAACAACGTCAGCTTTTTGGTGGAGGAAAAGCCCAGACAAATGTCTTGGTAGAACCACCGGCGCACCGCAAGTCAGCTGGAAGACCTTCCCACATTATGTCCTTCGCCCCGAACGGGACTCGAACCCACGCGGTGAGAGGCTAAGCAGTCAGAGGAGTTACAAAACGGCGACACTACCACCATGTCACAGGTGAACGATTGTAGACTAAGGTGAAATTTGAAACTGTATTGTACTGATATTTGGTAATGAAAAGTGTTATAACGATATCTACTTGCTTTGTTAAACAGATTGCTCCTAAATTTAGTAAAAGAATTTATTTTTTTATAATTCTTCCCATGTTTCTCAATATCGCATACCAAATTGCAGTATTATACCTTGTCGTACGAATAAATGGCTTTAGGAAACTTCCGTGTTAAATAACTGCACGCGAGAGACTTTATAACGTAGTCAAAAACATTCATAAAATGGCCGTGTGTATAGAATGTATATCGACACCGGCTCATCGTTCATTTCGAAACAAGGGCGGCTGGAAAAAACGGTTTAACGGTACGTCAGACGTAGAGCCCAAACAGAAAATAAAACAACCATAGCCTCATCAGACAGCCCCCGTTAAATCAATGCATTATGCCTGATCAATTCGAGCATAGTAGGTACAAAGTTATGAATCATGCCTTGCTTGTTTGAAACCACAAAGTAACTATTTGAAAACTCCCGTTAGATAGTAGAAATATATAGATTTCTTATGACGCTTCATGAACTATTTGTCAAAATTATTAATATTACACGCGGCATTGGAAATGACGAATTAATCAATGGCATTAAAACCAAATCCAATATCACATCTTTCTTAATTTAGCCTTAACGTGCAACGTCCTGGTCCATTTATGACAACAGGAAGATATCAACGTCAGCTGCAATTGATAGAACCGATGCTTTATTTCTGACGTGTGCTTACAGTATATTGCCAATTTAGAAAACATATATTCAGACAAATAAGTTCACATATAACTGCAGCGGGAACAGTAATAAGAAGAAAAAAACTAACTAGAAAAGAAAACTAGCAAAAGAAGCGATCATTCTTTTATTCTTGCATGCGCGCACATGCATATAAACTTCATATACACCGCGCGCACACGCACACAAACCTCATATACACTGCCCGCATACGTACACAAACCTCATATACACTGCCCGCATACGTACACAAACCTCATATACACTGCCCGCACATGCACACAAACCTCATATACACTGCTCGCACATGCACACAAACCTCATATACATTGCCCTCATACGTACACAAACCTCATATACACTGCCCGCACATGCACACAAACCTAATATACACTGCTCGCACATGCACACAAACCTCATATACACTGCCCGCACATGCACACAAACCTCATATACACTGCCCGCACATGCATATAAACTTCATATACACCGCGCGCACACGCACACAAACCTCATATACACTGCCCGCACACGCACACAAACCTCATATACACTGCCCGCATACGTACACAAACCTCATATACACTGCCCGCACATGCACACAAACCTCATATATACTGCCCGCACATGCACACAAACCTCATATACACTGCTCGCACATGCACACAAACCTCATATACACTGCCCGCATTCGTACACAAACCTCATATACACTGCCCGCACATGCACACAAACCTCATATACACTGCCCGCACATGCACACAAACCTCATATACACTGCTCGCACATGCACACAAACCTCATATACACTGCCCGCACATGCATATAAACTTCATATACACCGCGCGCACACGCACACAAACCTCATATACACTGCCCGCACACGCACACAAACCTCATATACACTGCCCGCATACGTACACAAACCTCATATACACTGCCCGCACATGCACACAAACCTCATATACACTGCTCGCACACAGACACAAACCTCATATACACTGCTCGCACATGCACACAAACCTCATATACACTGCTCGCACATGCACACAAACCTCATATATACTGCTCGCACATGCACACAAACCTCATATACACTGACCGCACATGCACACAAACCTCATATACACTGCTCGCACATGCACATAAACCTCATATATACTGCCCGCACATGCACACAAACCTCATATACACTGCTCGCACATGCACACAAACCTCATATACACTGATCGCACATGCACACAAACTTCATATACACCGCGTGCACACGCACACAAACCTCATATACACTGCCCGCACATGCACATAAACCTCATATATACTGCCCGCACATGCACACAAACCTCATATACACTGCACGCACATGCACACAAACCTCATATACACTGCTCGCACACAGACACAAACCTCATAAACACTGCCCGCACACAGACACAAACCTCATATATACTGCCCGCACTCAGACACAAACCTCATATACACTGCCCGCACATGCACACAAACCTCATAAACAATGCCCGCACATGCACACAAACCTCATAAACACTGCCCGCACATGCACACAAACCTCATATACACTGCCCGCACATGCACACAAACCTCATATATACTGCCTGCACATGCACACAAACCTCATATACACTGCCCGCACACGCACACAAACCTAATATACACAGAGCTCACGTACACAAACCTCATATACACTGCCCGCACATGCACACAAACCTCATATACACTGCCCGCACACAGACACAAACCTCATATATACTGCCTGCACATGCACACAAACCTCATATACACTGCCCGCACACAGACACAAACCTCATATATACTGCCTGCACATGCACACAAACCTCATATACACTGCCCGCACACAGACACAAACCTCATATATACTGCCCGCACATGCACACAAACCTCATATACACTGCCCGCGCAGACACAAACCTCATATATACTGCCCGCACATGCACACAAACCTCAAAGATCAAGTATAAATAACAGTATCATATATCTATACTATTATTGATTAAAATACGTCTGTTCCAGCCAATAACACTTTTACTCTCTTCAGTGCAGAGAAGCAAAACGCACAAAATGTACTTGTTAAACAAAGTCTTCCTATCATAAGTCTTTAGAAGATAGATTCATTTATGCACAGAAGGTAAATATCACTCACTCTAATCATTCTTACTTAGACTATAGTAAAGCCATGAGATACATGTCGATAAATAGCAGATAGTGGATAATTTCAATAAGCAGATACTGATGAAAATGTCAACTATTAAATAAATTCATGGTCTTAAAACGTGTAACATTGTCAGTTTCAATTTTTATTGTGTTCTGTTCAGAGTTATTTGAATAACAATACATAGGAAACCTTCAGTCCAATGGGATGGAAGGTCCTTCGTTCAATCTAAAGCAGTAGTTCATGCTAAAAAGGTCCTTTTTCAATCTACAGCGTCAAAGAAAAAGAAATGTATTCGTTCTACAGTGATTTATCGAATGGAAATGTGCTAGACACTAAAAGTGGGATAACAATTTAAGATTCAATCTCGTATACTAAGTTATTAGCCTTTCATTATAAAGAATGCTGGGTCAACATTGATAATATGAATGTCAGTTTTTAATAAATGTTAGTATGAGTAGATTTTTACGGGAAGACAGATGCTTTCTTAAATAGCACCATCTGCTTTGATTGAAACATTCTTGGAATTGAATAAATGCGAGATAGAGGGCTTTTGCAATACAAAGCACATACAAACTTGCCGGGCTACAGCACAGCGTCCAGCTATAGGGGCGCTATACATAATACACAGAGCATACATGTCCTTTGGAACAGCTTGATATATACATGTTTTCAGCGAATTCCGGCAAATCCCTGTAACACACACTAACAAGTTTATATTTATTGTTCCGCTCTCCTTGCCTCTGCAGCTCAGTTATGTCACGAGCAAATTGGGGATAATAGAAAAAAGATTAAAATAATGTTTAGATTGATAATGTCTGGCAGGGTGAAAATATTATTTGTTCCTTCATCTTATTCTCATTGTCGTTTCAGAACAAGGCTTCGTAAAGTGCGCTGGACAGTTGGGCAAATGGTTGCACTCCGCTAAAATTACCCTCCACAGCCAATAGTATATACAATGCACAAACAAATTACTCTATATTGTCAATGTTATATACATGTATGACAAATATGTACAAGCTCTTGTATGTATAATATGTTGTTTATTGTTCTCTTTGTTTGGTACACATTGAGCTGAATCGTGTTTTAAGTCTTTACAACAAAGAGAGAATGAATTATAACAAACATCATTGATTTCTAAAACTTCGAGAAATTCCACCGCTTTGTCAAGCTCCTCATTTTTCACCTTACGTCTGTCTAACTCTCTCTCACTCTCACTCTCTCTCGCTCTCTCTCTCTCTCTCTCTCTCTCTCTCTCTTCTCTCTCTCTCCCCTCTCTCTCTCTCTCTTTCTCTCTCTGCTTTTGTAAGATATGCAGGGGTTTCTTTTTTCCAATACAACAAAAACAAACAATAACAAAAACGCGATCCATGCATTGTTATGTATATAATTACGCCATCAGTGTCTCAGATTCAGAAAGTAGAGCACATATTCCTATTTAAACCAAGTTCGTGAAATTGATTTCGCGCGGATTTTAGTTTTTATTTCTAGAAAATGACAATTTATTCGTAGTAAACACCTCCTTAAAACCCAACAAAAGCAATGTACCTTTCTTGCTTTTGTCAACATGGTGTTATTTTATTATGTTTTGTCTGCGTATGGGGTTTTTTATGCGTGATTGTCAGGTAATCTCAAAAGATTTTTTCTATCTTTACAGAGCGTGATTTTTCACGTGGAACAACATCCGCAGTACGCATGGTTTGAGCAGTGTGTGACGTTTAATTTTTTCCCGACGCCGACCCATGAGCTGGCCTACAATCTGTTCAACATGGTCACTGTGTACCTCATACCTCTAGTCGTCATCACAGCTTGCTATATCAGAATCTTGTTCACCATATCGAAGAACGCAAGACAGGCCAAAGGTAAAGAACAAATCTCAATTAGATTCGACCTCATAATTTGGAAACAACCTAAATTTAGGCTTAGAGTGTTATAACGTATTATACCAGTTTGTTTACCATCGTTATGGCAACATAAAACATACACAAAGCAGTTTAAAAATCGACCATAAACACGACCACAAAGGCAAGGAAAGATAATAGAAATTCACTGTTAATACTTACTGGTCACTTCCAAACTGTAAATATTTTTCTCTCCGAACTTGAAATGTCATCATGTGAGTAATTGACTGGGAAATTTGGGTTAGTATTTTTAGGAATTGCAAAGAAGTGGAGAACGGTTCAAGGAATACAAAGTAACTAATTATAATCTAACGGTAGTGTACGTGTATTCTGCCTAGGATAATAAAGGCTATTGCAAACTGTTTGGCGTTGGGGTTCATTGAAGTGTCTCCATTCAAGTTTCATCAATGAGATTTTCATTATGTAAGGACGTTTTATGAAATAAAAGAAAGTTACTAAATAATGTATTTCTGGATGGCTTTGTACAGATGGAAATTATGTTTGTCTAACGATAAAGAATTAAGTACTAATAGTAACTGCACTATGAAGTGAGTAGGCTGTAACTTTTTAAGTTATTTGGTTGTGACTTTAAAGAATGGGGACGTGACTACATGTATCAAGTTATCAGGTGTGACTATACAATTTTGGGGGTGATATATTATGTGAGTTGGTGCTACTATACAGAAAGTTGGGACGTTATAAACTAGTGGAATATGACAATGTATGTAATGTAAGCGGTGCGTGACATTAGGCAAGAAGTCGGCAACCATTAAGTAAGTAAGGTATGACTGTAAAGGAAGTGTTGTGTGATTGTTTTGTGACTGTTGAAGAGGATTGCATCATGGAGACAAAACTGACTAGCGTCAGTTGAAAGAACGATTCCTTAAATATTGATAATGTTTATGCCTATTTCAGAGGACTGTAGCGTGAAAACAGAGCTGACCACGTACCGCATGCGCTCGGCCAGGCGGTCATTACGCTGCTCAACATCCGGGAGAATCGGCAAGGCGAAAATAAGGACATTGAAAATGACCATAGTTATAGGTAAATATATAACACACATTAAAAATAAATTAACTATATTTAATATTGTAGATAATTATATTTAATATTAATTAATTTGGTGCATACATAATAAATGTAACGAAACGTACTTGTGTAGAAGGATAACAGAGAGAGAGAGAGAGAGAGAGAGAGAGAGAGAGAGAGAGAGAGAGAGAGAGAGAGAGAGAGAGAAAGAGAGAAAGAGAGAGAGAGAGAGCGAGAGAGAGAGAGAGAGAGAGAGAGAGAGAGAGGGTTAAAGTGAAACCCAAAACCTTTTTAGGAGAGCAGTGTTTGAGTGTTTGTGTCTGGTCTATAGATATAACCCACAGAGAACAGCACGGTTTATTACCAGGTCAGTTATTGAGTTTCGGTAACCATCTATACCCAACAAGGGGGTAATTCTTACGGCGTTATATTGCTTGTTGAATAAATAATTGAACACTTGCATTTACCTCAGTTAATTAATCAATATGTTTGACCGCGCAACCACAGACATGAAGATTTATAATTCATACGGGCGCACCATGTTATACTAGCAGAGTGTACATCTTTCAACAATAAATCTACGTGTGGTTTGGCAAAATGGTGAGTCAACAGCAGTAACATTTATTCAGTAAAGAGGACTCATGAATACGTGAGTGAGAGACGTGAAAATGTTACTGACCTAAAGTAGTATTCAAGATTCATAAAACACTGTATGACCCTCACTGTCACTGTTGTATGACCCACACTGTCACTGTTGTATGACCCACACTGTCACTGTTGTATGACCCACACTGTCACTGTTGTATGACCCTTGTTACATGTGATCGCTTCAGTTAGTGCCTTTATCATCTGCTGGACTCCATACTTTGTGATGTTGGCGCTCTGGTGGTTCATGAAAGAGAGTGCTCGCAGGATCGATTCCAAACTACAGCGGGGCCTCTTCATCTTCGCCGTGTCCAACTCGTGTGTCAACCCCATACTATACGGTGAGTGCTACGCAGTCTGGTTTGTAAATGTAACAAAAAAGACCACGGATGTGCGAAATCTAAAGCGCTGCAGTGAGCATGCGCTTTTAACAAGAAGATAAATATCTAGAGAACTAGACACTCTCTTAAACTGTAACATAAATATGTGAAAGGAAATAACGATAATTCTGCTAGAAGGATTGGACTTGCTACATTACCTTTTCCTTATTGTCTGCTCTGTTTTGTAATTGCAAGCTGCGTTGTTAATATCGGCATCCTCGGTTGCTTTTGTTAAACAAGACCTCGTCAAACAGCTGCGAATTCTTATAATTATCTGCTACTCTCAATGTAATACAAGCTACAATTTTAACTACTGTAATATCGGTTCTTTTCCCTGAAAAATATTTCACCGACCAGCTGCGATTTCTTGTTATCGCCTGCTACACTAATGTCCTTATAAAAAAATCACCGCCCAGAGCGGTGCCAGTAGGAAAACGTTTATAATACGATGACCATGGCTCTATGGTATTTCAGAACGGCTTTAATCTCTTATAGAAACACGTACATGTATACAGTATCCCAATCAACAGGGAGTCAATACATACTAAGTCTGACGATTAATGATATATACTATATATACAATCTGCACTTTTCCTTTTCAGGGATGTTCACGACGGCATTCAGACGAGAAGCCCGGCGCTGGAAGCTGTGGTTCAAAACCCGCTTCACATACATTGGCATGTTCACAACCCATCAATCCACAGTAGAGCAAGTGTATGCTGCTGACAAACTGGCCATGTCGAGACAGATGAACGAGCACATGGTGCTCACGTAGAATTGTGCTGGACATAGATAGATCCGTGGATTAATACTTCATGGGGAGAATGAGGTCTGCTCAATTGATATGATTCCAAAATGCGGATAGACATATCCATATGTACCTATAAGGATTTTTCGATAACGACAGATGTTCAACTATTTCTTGTCAAAATTTTCTTTAAAAATGAATGCTTATTAGAATATGTCATAAATGTTTGTTTATCATCACATATTACGGTTGTAGCAAATTGTTTTTTATTGTTCAAACGTGTTTTTTTATTAACGTTGTTGATTTGATATCTAAGCATTCACTCTCTTATTTGTGTGCAAGTTCGGATTTTATTTGCTGTATGAACGGAATATTTGGTCTTGTCAGGGACACTGGCACAATTTATCCAGGTGTCCGACTTACTACAGACGTACGGTGACACGCATCTATGTATTTAAATATTATTCTTTTAACAAGTATAAACGTCTTTTTTATGAGTTTAGTTGATCCCGTAGCCTGTGTGCCTAATGGGCAATGTAATAGAAGTTAAATTGGGATTATTACTGCTTTGTTCATTTATGCTATCGGTGATCGGATTGTATATATTCGGGGCTTCTTATATATATATATATATGTCTGTGTGTGTGCATATATGTATATATATGTATGTGTGTCTGTGTGTGTCTGTGTATGTGTGTCTGTGTGTGTCTCTGTGTGTGTGTGTGTCTGTGTGTGTGTGTGTGTGTGTGTTGTGTGTGTGTGTGTGTGTGTTGTGTGTGTGTGTTTGTGTGTGTGTGTTTGTGTGTGTGTTTGTGTGTCTGTGTGTGTGTGTCTCTCTCTGTGTTTGTGTGTGTTTGTGTGTGTGTGTGTGTGTTTGTGTTTGTGTGTGTGTGTGTGTGTGTGTGTGTGTGTGTGTGTGTGTGTGTGTGTGTGTCTGTGTGTGTGTGTGTGTGTGTATGTGCGTGTGTGTGTGTGTGTGTGTGTGTGTGTGTGTGTGTGTGTGTGTGTGTGTGTGTGTGTGTGTGTGTGTGTGTGTGTGTGTGTGTGTAGGATGGTTTCTTCTTCTGCTTTCGTTTACTTGTATATATCTATACATATGATCAGCTGTTGTAAAGTATGCTCTTGACACTTTGAATGACGGTCTGGTATTGTTTTGGATGAGAATGTTGTTGTTTCGACAGCTTGCTATCTTTCAATGCCATGTTGTTGTTTTTCTTAGAGTTTCTGTTTTAAACTTTTTGTTGCCTTGACCGTATTTAATTCTCGGATTCGCAGAAGCAGTCCCTAATGTCAGTGTGTTCCATTTTATTTAGACGTAAAAGGGCATATCATCTTAAATTATTTTTCATTAAGGTCTCGTACTGCATGTGCAGCAAGAAATTGATTTTTTAAATTATTGTCTTGAAATCTTAAAAGCTCAGAACAGCACTTGACTGATTGATAGTAAAAGTATCATTATGATAAGATGTGTATATTAGAGAAATAACATTATCAGTTCCCATCAATGTTCTCTCAGTGAGAATATTTTACCGTTCACGTCACACATTTTAATTTCACCTCATTGTTGAATATTGATAATAAAACTATACATTCCTTTTTCACAAAGACTGAATCCTTTGCCTGTTACATGTTTAAATTTGTTGGTTTAATATATTAAAATACATGTCTCAATGAGGTAAAAGTTGAAACATAAAGGTGTATTGTCTTATTTTTTTAAAATCCAGTTAATTTTTTTATATATAAGTCATACACAAGGCTCTTCTCCACTTTAAGCACTAAGGTTTGAACACCTTGTGAGAGGGCAATAACATTTAACATTTTGAATGATTTCTTTTTCAAAAGAAGCGGTAATTATGTGTTTGCTCACTCATTTAAGGCCATTTAAGACCATTTAAGGCAATATTCCTCCGCGATGTGTATCTAGACAAGGAGACCTTAGGGTCATACATATGTTTATCGAATAGATCCTGAATCTTCTATTGCTTCATTGTTTCTGTTAATCATGTGCCTTAATTAGATCGATCATATTTTTGCTATGCACGTTTTTTTATTTTCCCTTGAATTTAGTATTGCTTATTTTATAATGCTATAATGTTAAATTGAAGAGTATATATAGTGTTAAGATAATTCAATTGTGCTATTTTAATGGTATTTTATATACAATACTTGCAATGCTTAAATTAATCACAATAACTAGTATATAGTTATTTCTGAAAAATGGACGGGTTTATGCTACAATTGTCTAGGTTCTCCACAATGTTTAATCGAAATGTCCAACATAAAGACGTTAATTGCTACATTATTATATATGCTGAACATATTCATTAGCTTGGTAAGTTCTTAAACAGGGTTTATTGTGAACGCTTTTTCATAAAAAATGTAATCCTTATTTAGGCAAAGTAAAAAAGCTGGATTATTTAAAGGACTGAATGGCGGACAAATACAATGAGCCCAATTTATCTGTCATTTGGTGATGTATAAATTATACAATTATCTTAAATAGGATCAAACAAAATTCGAGTTTCTGAATTAAACAGTTTATGTATCCCATGTTACGTTGAAGCCGACATTCCGTGTTTATTTCATCAAAAAAATTATACCCTTTAGCTTATGATGCCAAACAATACATGAAATATATGCCATTGATAATTGCGTGACAAATTCAGCACGTCTTTACAGATTGAATTCAAAGGTTTGTTTTCCACTTCGAATCGTTCCGATTACGAATTTTCTGTCTGGCACTGCTGTTCTTGCCGTAGCAACATATATTTTTTTCAAAGCAGAAGTAAAGTGTTTCGTGTTTATTAGTTCCATATTGCGCTATGAAATATGCATAGCTAAAGGTTTATTGAGACAAAAGCAGCAGGGTTCAGTAGCTAGAAGGGGGCGAGTGGTGCGCACGACTCAAGCTTTTTAACTCTTAAGTTTCTCATTATTTTCTCGCCTTTTGTATTTGGTATTAAGCAAGCACCTCTGGAGAGCAGGTTCAGTTCAAATTGACTCGAACCACATATAACAGCCCATATTTGATCACTGTACTAATAGCCCCAGTGTATTTTCATGAAGATGATTCTTTCTATTAGCTGTCCAATCCATAGCATGGATAAAAGGCCAACAACACATGGGCAAATTGTATACATATTAACCACGTGTGTTTGCATTTCACGTAAACTCGCAAAACTTTGAAGAACGCAGATGATAGATAAGCTACCAAACTAGTATGCTTTATAAAACTCAAAGCCTACCAATATCTTGAGGTCAATCAAAGTTTTCTAGCGTTAAAACGTAGAATTAATTTAAAAAGCACTCCACCGAAAATAGTTTTAATTGCCTATCCAATTCATCTCGTATCATTTTCTCAAGGAGGCACTTGACATTGCTTAAGGCGATGAAAATTAATTTATTTTAGATTAAAAACCCAATCTAATATTCTCTATAAGAATAAAATACTAATCACATTTGGATATACAATCTCGTTAACAGTAACATAAAGCCCATTGGTAGTCTTACCTTATACTGATTTAATTGTTTCGGCGCGTGCGGGTTGCATTCGGTTGCATTGTTGTCTATGACGTTAATTCTCTTTTTGGCTTCGACGTAAACAATTTTTAACTTTATGAAAGAAGGTAATCGGTTCAAACCAATTTAAAACAATTGTATATTGCACATAAAACTAACCATAACAAGTGTTATTGACCATTTCGAGGCCGGACATTGGTTCAGTCTTAATTATAAGGTAAGGTTACGTTTATTGCTAAATGTAAAGATACTACTCTTCGCAACGTATAATAAAACTATACACTGTTATACAGGAGCTGTACAGGCGGTCTCTTATTTGAATCACACAAAACAAACAATTTTTGTGTGTTTCTATAACACTGTTTATCCTTTTCTTCCCTTCTTACACTTTTTATCATTATTTTATCAATTAGACTTTAATTCTGTCAACGTCGGGAGATTCTTTAAAATGTAAACAAAATTACATATTTGCTCAAAAATGGAAGTGCTCACCACGACGACCTTTTGGTTAATTTTTTGTAGGTATAGGAATTGGCATTTACCCTTACAGCAGTTATAATTATGTAAACACATCAACAAATTGGATTTTAATATTTCCCTTTCCTTCTGCGATCTTAGTATTTTACTATAAGAAAACACGACTAGGGTTTATAAAGCACTTGTCGCTGGTGCACGCATGTCTGTTAAAAATCAAAAGTGACAAAACAATGTAACGATACATTACAAAAATATATAACATTCTAAATCACAAATTTTTGCTATGTAACGGTCAGCCGGCAACCGAACTGGCTGGGGTGCTTAAAACATGTTTTCAGAGCCACAACCTTGCATTTGATAAGAGTTTTCTAAAGAACGAATAATCAAAAGAAAACATATAAAATATACATTTGAAACAAATCAGTCTACGAACGACAAAAGCAACTAATCAATGACGTCATAAATGAAAGAAAACGCATTGACGTCATTTTAAACGATAACGCAATTTTGTTATTGGATGAGAAGAAAGCTGTCTTATTTATATAAGAAATGATACGCAAAATACTTCATTGCAGAAGACAGAACTAACAAGGAAAAACAAAATAGAGGATGATAAGCTTATTGGTTAGTAGGAGCCTGTTTGTTGTAAGAGGCATTTAAGTGCCACTGTTCATTGAGCTTGCACGTAGATATTTTACAATCGCCACACAGCTTAAATGACATTATTATGGACATGAATGAAAAACACGACGCGGTGCTATGGTACTGCCACTTTTATTCACAACCGACCATGCATTAGGCAAAGTCATAAACGAAAGAGTGTAATAAAACCAGTGGCAATAAATTACCTACACACACGCACGCGAGCACACACGCGCTCGCGCGCGCCTGCGCGCGCACACACACACACACACACACACACACACACACACACACACACACACACACACACACACACACACACACACACACACACACACACACACACACACACATACATACACACAATAAAACAGTGGATCCCAACATAAATTTAATTTTAATTCTACATATAGCTGATAATATATTGGTAGAGTAAAGCCACACAAGTGTAGTATATTCCAAGAATCATTGATAACATCAGTCAGCTTATAAACATAAGTGGATTTATTACAACATTTGGGATTTATAAATATAACACAGTTATTATATATGTTATATATACTTGACAATGTAAATGATAAATCAGTTCAAACATGATTTTAATATATGCATAACTTTACCATATGATGAAGCATATGAACATTATAGTTTTTTATGTGTTAACATTAGGGACTCCATAAAGCCCTTTGTCAGTGTCATTTGCTACCATTGCATACATGTATATATTTTAACAATGTGGTTTTTCATTTAAATAGTTTCATCCAATACGCTTTTGAGGTGTAATGTTTTGTCTTTGCTTTTTGTCAGTTTTCAATAAAATTTCATGTTTATACAAAAACATTCTTCTAGTTTAAATTATTATGTTTGTTGCAATTCTCATTAGACGTTATTATATTATTAAGCAGGATCAGTTCTCCATTAAATGGACTTACTGTAGTAATGCTACATGCAAGACTTTCCTCATGTTCAATGTTTTATTTATATATTCTTGACATCATAAGCACCAATTTGCTGCGTTGACGCTTAGAACATATTCCACTTCTATAACAATAAATACTTTACAACTATCACGGCTTTAGGAGACAATTAAGTCTTGACACTTGAAAAGTAATGCAATGCGTATGACGATTGTTGGATAGCCAAGTACTTAAACAAATTTACTACTTCCAATTTATATCATTTACATATTCCGCGAGCTTTTTTTCCCTTCTTAAAATGAAATCTACTACTTTTGTCTTTTATTATTTGACAAAAATCAAATGATTAGCAAAATGGCCATATTGTATTGCATTCAGTGAATAAGCAAATAACACTGCATCGTCTGAAAACAAAACGGTTTTCATTAGATCCCTAGAAGCTCTCTTTCATACCAGTGTTACATGTAATGTTTTGTATTATATAATTCATGAACTAAGACGACGTATTACTGGAGTAAGGCTCCCTTTGTTACTAGTATTTCCGATATTGGCCTTTTATTCACTCACACCGTGTTATATTCGATAACACTACATTTGGATTAATACATTTTCCAATAGTTATGTCAAATGAGCTTTTTTCCATTATTCAGTATTCGAAGTAAATCTGCTCAATAACATTTATTAACACTATCTTTTTTTAGTTCCTGGTTTTATTATCGCAAAACTTATATTTTGATGCGTTTATACTATCATCCTATGACCGTATGTTTTTCTCATTTGTGAACAACCAAGGACACTGTGTCACCATGTCAAGTACTTATTACATTATTTTGTAAAAAGAATGCCAATCCGACATGTAAATGTATGCATAGTGAAGTGCTAATCTAAGAAAAGATATTTCGCTCGTTTTTCTCGTTGATTTTTAGGATAATGTCCTTGTCTGTTTTATTACGAGACAGTCTCTGAGGTGTTAATGTTGTTGACATCGATATGCCATACAGTAATTTCCCAGTTTATATTAAAAAATTAAGCGAAATGCTTCTTAGAAGATATAATATGCAATTCAGCACCGAATTTTCAATATCAAAAGTAAAACTGACGACTTTTTCTTTTTGACAAAACTATTTCGCAAGTTAATAACATACAGAATTATGAACTTACCGTTTTTTTAAACAGTTTTATTTCAGATTCCCAAGTTCCTCTTTTGAACGAAATCAAAGTACGCAAGCCTAAATATTATTCAAGAATTTGCATATATGTACGTGATACAAACCTTTAAAATGCGACTTATCATTTTAAAAACATAATGAGCTAATTTATGTCAAACTACAAAAGTACATAAGTATGTCAATTTATTCAATGACTCGAGTACGCACTAGGGCACGCACTTAACACACAGGTACTGGTCTTGTCGGCTTGCATGGTTCTGTTTTGTCCACGATATGGGACCGGCTCTCGATCTGAGTCTTACAAGTAGATGAAGCTTTACGTCGATATCTATCTCGTTGAGTCTTTACCTGCACTATAGAGCAGACCGTACTGACAATATTTGAGATATCAAATAACAAATAAAGTAGATTTATGATTGCAGTTTTATCTTAGCTTTACATTAAGGAACTTGTACAACCGTGATGGATCTCTTAACGTCCAATATGTTGCCCTCTGTAACGATAATGCGACTGCAATTACAAGATATAATGCATTTTATAAGATACATGCAACATAAAACAAGGGGTTGCAAGACATTATTATCAATAACGTACCGATGAAAACAATTTAGATACCATTTTACATCATGGCAACCGTTATCTCTTCCTAAACTCGCCATTGCCACAATCTGTTGTAACAACCCCATTACTCGTCTGACATTTAGGTCATAACGGTTTTAAAAATGAACATTTTTATTCATATTCACATGTTTTTGGTTTGCAGTTAACCTACAAGTCTATAAAGATCAGTACACTGTGTGATTTTTTACGTCATTAACACGTGAATATCCTGAGACAATTTAAAACAAAAACAATGATAAACTTTCGTTATTTTACAAAACACTTATCAACGGAAAAAACTTTTTACATATCACAAAGGGCTACACTTGTTTTTTATATCACGCATTCTTTCGTAATATGCTAAGATAGTTAGAACTATTCAATACTTAAGAACTGCGTTAATGGGTGGACATGGTTATGGGATAGGCTTATCACACCGTCGACCGGGATTCTAATCTCGCCATGTTTCATTGTAACAGCTATCATTCTTTAATCAAAATGGTTCCACCTCTATTCTATATGTTGTTAAGTCCAGTGGATTTAAGAACACAAAGGCGACATACATTTAGTATAGTTTTTCTATGTGTATAAACATTTGTCTAAAGTATATATACTTGTCTGTTTAATACGTAATTTTATAAGTGAACATATTTGTTCTTTATCAATCTTATCAATCGCCGTTATTTATTTCGGTAGCTTAAATTTAACTAAATTGTGAATCGTGCAGATTATCTCGTTTTTTTTGTGTTTTTTTTTTATACTTTCTTTGGATGGATATATCGACAAAGTACTTAATTACTAATTTACCAACTTCAATTCAGAAATAGAATTGTTACACTAAATAATGTGTCACCCACTTAGCCTATGCAAACAAGACATGTGCCAATCAGTTTTAAACTTAATTTGCTTATGAAGATCCTAATCTTTAATATAAATAACGTTTATATTGTTATAGGAAGTATATTTTTAAGAATAAATATCGAAATATACTGTCACATTGATCGTGCTTAAAAGAATTCGCGATTTCATTTCACTGTATAGCTATGATGCTCATACGGAAACGATTATATTATTATCTTAAAGGTGAACTTGCATAAAGGTGTAGGCTATATGATACTATTTTAGGTTAAGTGCCTACTGCTATTGAGCACACAATACCCTAGTATCCATCTGAAAGGAGTACTGATGGCTGATAAAAATCCCCCACCTGCTGTCCCGATATCAGAGGCGAAATTAAGTTAGGGCTGGATTTATCAGGTATTTGAAGGCAACATGTTAAAATGGCCCAATTATATGACAACAAGACATTTTAGAAAAAGAAACTTCTGGAAAATGAATTTAGAAGTATGAGGGAAATCCTTATATTTTACGTTATCCCTGAAATTAACAATATACCAACGCAAAACAATATATATCCAGACAATGACGAAGAAAAAGAATGTGAGCAACTGATAAAATCGCTAATTCAAGACACGCTCAAAATATCAATCGATTATACGGTGTTGAATCGAGCACACCGCCTCGGAAACCCAGCTTGAACCAGGAACCCACGACCGATAGGGGTAAAATTCCATTACTTCTCACAACGAGAACTTGTCCGAAAGACATCTCTGAGCAAACCCGACAGTTACTGACTTGGAACGGTCAGTCGGCAATATGAACCGACTGGGGTGCTTAAACCGGTTTTACAGAGCTCTAACCTCGTACTTCCTGACGAGTTTCTCAAATGCGACAATAAAAAGAAAAACGATCTATTTGAATACAATATGTCCAGGCGCTGATATTTTCTATAAGTTATGACGAAAGTAGTGACGTCATTGAAAAATAATGTCAACATAGTGTTTAGAAAAGAATATGGTATTATTTCGATTTGAAAAAACTACACACAAAAAAGATGCTGAGCGGAGGAACATCTGTGGCGTCCAATTCCAAAAGATTGGCTGGATGTCCGCCGTGAGTTAAGCAACATTTTTCAAGAAGAAAAGAATAGGGAAATCGGGTCAAGTTTGTTGAAAAAAAAAATTTATAAACGGATCTGCATATATAGGACTGTGGATGATGGATCATCAACGAAAGATGGGACAAGGAACTAGAGGTGTCCAGAAGAGAATATTAGCATAATATCATGGAACATCAATGGTTTGGTGAGGTAACCGACTGTTATTCTAGATAAAATTAACAACCAGTATATTATTATAGTGACGGAAACATGGCTATCGCCAACAACTTATTAACACCCTTGATATTAAAGTATGCTGTGTGGACCATGTACATGTACATGGGAGAAAATATCCAAACTCAAGTAAAGGGCGATATTCAGGTGGAATTTCAATATATTATAAATAAGACTTGAGCAATAAGATCTTTATTGTAGAAAATACGGGATATTATGATCTAAAATTTGTAAATCGGTTTTTAATTTTAAAGATGTTTTTTTTTGTGTGTATCCAGCCACATAATTCAAAATTATTAAATCAAAATGACATAGATTTGTTCGATAATACAGAACGAGGCATACAAAAGTATGAAATGCTAGGAAAAGTATTTGTCACACGTGACTTAAATAACCGAACAGGAAATAAATCATCTTTGCAACTATCGACAGGTAATGAACCAAGTGTGAACAAAGATAATGTATAAGACCGTTGAGGGACACGCCTTCTAGTTTAATCTAAAAATACAACCCTTTTAATAGCAAATGGCCGATTGAATAAGGATGCTAATTTTTTAGAAGATACATATCTTAATAATAATGACTCAAGTATTATTGACTATCTCTCATTGAATGAGAGTAATTTTATTTATGTAACTAAGTCCACCAGATGATCTATCTGACCATTGCGCTTTACACTTTTGTTTTGAAAAAACATGTGTTGTTTATGCACGTGGCGTTAATCCTGCCATCAACTTTTATCAGCATGGGACATCACAAAGTTCGACTGTGAACCTGATCCTGCGCACTCAACTACTTAATTTAAATAACAATACTATAGATGGATCAATACAGTTGTTTACACAGCTCATCCCGAAAGGCGTGTTTAATGTACTTGGTAAATATCGAGCGAAGAATAAATGTAAATATAAAATAAAGAATAAATCATTGTTTAATAAAATTGTTTTATGCAGGAAAAGAGTTTTAAAAAGCGCACAATGCATTTTAGAGACATAGAAATAATTGTTATAAAATCTCCTATGTAAGAGAGAACGAAGGGGAGAAGAATAATAAAGTTAGCTAAATCAAATCTTAGATCATTTTGGGGAAAAACATTTAGGATTAATACAAACCAAAACACAATACAGTGAGCAATATTTCTATTGATGACATGTGTGATCATTTAAAAATGTAAATATGCACAGATCAACAATAGAAATACCTGATATAATAGAGTATTACACAATAAATTAACCATCGAGGACGTATGATATTGAATTAGATTGACTGGAAAGAAGTACGCTAACATCGATTAAGCCTTACTTTAGCACAAACTTGTAAAAGAAAATATAAGTACAACATTTATTAACGCTCTTAGTTTATGTATACCACAAAAAATATCGTGTTAAAACAATGGTTCACTCTCAGCACCAACCATATCAAAGAATGGAGTAAAACAAGGGGACCCAGCCAGCAGTATATTATGCCTATATTCCTTATATACTTAATAATATTAATAACAATATAAACGGAATTGTGAAAAATATATATTTTTGCCAATGACGCTGTCTGAACCTGAGGCCTTATTCTAAACGATATAGAGCGCATTTGTCAAGCATGCAAATTGAAGCTAAATGTCTCAAAAACTAAAATAATGGTATTTAACAATCTTTGCAGCACATTGTATGATTTTTTTATCTGTTTATGTCTAAGTTGGAAATCCTGAGCACCTGACATGATACCAGCCCTAGTCTCATTGCCCTGAGGAAACCCTGAAGGCAGTGCGAGGTTGTAGCTACAATCGCCGGCCTCCTTGCGTGTTTGTGTCGTTATCTTGTCATTAACAAGTCGTGAACACCTGACATGTTGTTAAATCATTTAAATTTTCAGGAATATGCCTATTTAGAAACGGAAACTGGAATCGGACACAAGCTATAATTGCACTACACGCCTCAAGTTCACTGCATAATCGATTTATAACATAAAATCAGCTGGATTTACACTGGACATCACAAAAAGTAAAGCTGTTTGACACTCGTGTTATGCCAGTTCTTTTTTTATTATGAGGACATCATAAAGCTTAAAATAACGAAACGGTTCATTCCATTTTTTTTCAGAAAAATATTAACTGTTAAAAACTCTACAAATTAAGATGCCAAATGCGAGGAATTTGGTCGTACCTCATTATAAGAGCACAGAACAATTATTTTGTTGAAATATTGGATTAAACTAATCAAATCAAACAGTTAACCTATTTTGTTTAAAACATATGAGATGTTTAGAAGAGATGCTAATGCAGCAAACATCTAGAATGGAAATAATTGGGCACATCACATGAAAAAAGAAGCTAGATACAATAGGTCTTTCATATGTCTGGGAAAAACAGGGTATTGATATTGATTATAACTTTATCAAACAAAAATTCACTTACATTAATATTTAATATTGGCTAGCGCCAGTCAACTCGTTTACTATATACGTACATTTTATTTAAAAACAACTTTAAATTACTTTAGGTTATTTAGATTAAATTACCGACCCCAAATATAGAGTAGCAATGACACAGTTCAGTGTTTCATCACATCTACTTGACATAGAAAAGGGCAGACATAATGATAAAATAGAAATGAAATATTGGATAGAAACTGTAATTTAAATCAAACAGAAACAGAATACTACTTTTGACTTATATGCCCTAAATTTTCACAATTACGTTCTCCTTATTTAAAAAAGGTTCAATCATACCTGGCCTATTAAGCGAAAGTTCGTTTCATTAATAAAAGATAACTCAAAAGGAACAAAAAGAAACATTTCAAGTTAGATATATTTTGGTTATAAGATGAGATCGTGATTATTATAACATTCTACTTGCTCTTCAGGTTATTCCATGTCTTTTGCTCTTTGTCACTTAATTCATATATGTATTTTGTCTTGCTGTAAAACGCCATGTTGTTTACAAGCAATTAACCGTTCAGCTGAATTAAAAATGAACTAAATAGTTTAAAGTAATAAACTAGTCAAATATGAAAATGATGCATTAAAGGGAATAGTTACAACTTTGTTTTTGTTACCACAATGGATTACAACCCATGTTTCATCCTGTATTTCAACATGTTGAATGTTAATAAATATTAGCAAAACCTGATTTCAGTTTGCTCGCCAATTCCCGCGAATATTCGAATTGTCACTGGAATCGTTTAAAGCTGTGTCAAAAATTACTTTTTCAAATAAGTATGACCTTTAAGAACCGACACACACGAAATGTTTTATCCAGATATGTTCTTATTGGTACGAGTCGCTCCGTGCTGCAACGGCATGTGTAGATATCGATGGGTCAAGAGAAAACTATACTAAGTTATTCCTGCTTTCCATTCTATCCATTCCATCTACACATGTACAGAATACTACTATCTTTTACACTTCTTCTCCTGTGACATTTATGATAAGCTGTACACATTGAGGGTAGCATTGGGTGAAGTGGACACCGTCGCTTGATAACTAAAGGGCAGTAACTGAGACTGAGAACCCGAAGAAGTTTATTAGGAGGGTAGATGAGGGCAAATACCCATTACCTGCCCATCATGAAGTGAAAGGTGTGTTAAGTAGCTAAATGTCTTACTTTAGCTGTCTAGGTGCATACAGAGAGACGGCACGTGTGGAGAGTGTATGTTTGCAATTATAGTAAGCACATTACACCCTTTTAGCCTATTTAGACTAACATTTCCCAATAATGTAGACTGACCCACTTCTGTCTTACAACACTCGTTCCTGGTGTGCCAAGACAAATTCCGTAACGACTAATGAGAAAGAAATTAATTCATTCCTTTCAGACACCATGCTCGAAGTTTTTACATGTTTTATCACATTTCCATCACGTCATTATCCTTTCACATGTTATATCAACATTAAATACTGCGTAGTGATAAAAGTAGAGGCATCATGCTGTTGTTTTTTCTAGTAGACCAGGCAGGCAGTCGTACATGTACTATACATTGGAGTGCCTTCGTTGCAGAACCTTACCTAAATTATACTATATTGTCTATAAATATACACAATAAGTGTTCTTATATTTCTCTTTGTATTGAGCGGAAGCATACCATTTACTCGGGAAATCGCTTATGCGATGGATATTTCCGCTAAAAAGTGACACATCATTTTATAAAAAAGAGAGACGTTTTAAGAATTAGTTCACGTTAATATTAACAAAAGTATTAGAAGGTCCGAAAAGAATAGAATTATCAGGTATATTTAAATTTGATTTTTTACGAGATAAAGATGCAAACACGTAAGGAGGCCGGCGTCTGAAGCTACAATCTCGCTTTGTCAATAGGGTTATCTCAAATATGAAGACCGTTTGTTAAGTTTTCCCATATTTCAAGAGCTATTTTATTTACTAGCCTTTACCAACTGAAATCTTCCATTCGTTTGTTGTTGTGTTTTGTTTGTTGATGTTGTTTTACACTTTGCACATGAAATAAAACAACAAAATGTAGTAATTTTGAAAAAAAAAACATGCTACAGAAAATTAAAGGTTATTCCATTTTGCAGACCAGTTTAACATCCATATGCAGACACACGCATGTTCTTTCCTGTTACATACTAAAATTATAGACAACATAATTTTATTTTATGCTTTCTATTATTGTTTCTTTTAGGTGTTGGTAGATTTTTAACTGTTTCTGCGCTACAATAGTTACAGTCAGTCTGGTGATGATTGTCGAAGTACTTTAACGAAAGTTTCAGGTTTGGCTTTTCAATAAATACTTTGAAATTAAAAAGTTTTCCATATGTGATTAAAATGCCATATGTACAGATGAGTTTTCACCTCCTCCTGTCCAAGTAGCCTGTGCAGGTTTGCAGCTGGCAAAAAGAAATAGAAGACCATACAAGATAATGATAATTATCTCTGTTACTGTCTCAAGAAATCAGAAATATTTTCTGTGTTATAAAAGTACTAAATCGTGCATGAACATAACAGCCTTGGGCCCTTGAAATATTCCTAAGACGTAAAACTAATAAACAAATCGACCTTAGGCATTATTTTCTTATATTAAATTAAAAAGATCTCATCTTTCTGACGTGCGCTATAAATGAAATATAATAACATTTTACTATGACTGTATACATGTACGTCATACATGGAAGGAATGGTCTGAAAGTGTGTCTTTGTTTACTAGTACGTTCACACAATATAAAACATCAGGTCGTTTGACGGTAAATACTCTCTTAATGGTTATTAATAGTTGTAAAACCTAGGTATTGTTCAGTTTCTCCAAGCTTTACGCCATTAATGTCCATTATTTTATTAAGAAGAAACAGCGTGTCTTTCCATGAAACATTCTAATTGACAATATATTTATTTAGTTCATTTTATTATGTTTGATTTATTAGATGGTATCCGAGGTAACTTTTACGCTCTAGCATACGCTTGGAGTATTTTAGAAAACTAGAACGCGGTTGGATCTAAGTCCTCAAAATGATTATGTTGGCGACCGATTTAGTTCTTTTTCTTCTACAGAAAATGGACATTCACACAATAGTTCATACACTCAAAGCCACACTGAGAATAAAAATACACTGAAAGCCAGACAAAAGGCCGGAAGTGATTACTGCACAAAATCACATCAAACGACGGGGAAGGGTTAAAGTGACTGGTATCAAATGCACTGTCAATAAAGACACAATTAGTATATTAAAAAGCCACCAGTGCGATATAGCAATAACAAGAAGTTGTTTTGTGCAATAGACCGCATAAAAGGAAAATTAAATTGGAAACAAAGACAAGGAACAATCATCACCCAGTGCCGTACGCATGACAGAAATAATATCTGAAATCACAGTTACAAATTATTAATAGTGTCGTTTTGACAGTTCTCTGCTCATCGTCTTGATGGCTGCCGTTTGTTCTTACTGAAAATAAATAAATACCACATTCCTGAAAACGTTCAGTAGCTCTGATAATGTCTTCTGCTTCTGGCCAATGAAATGGCAGCAGTGATTTGATCGACACACATGCAAACGATTTCAAATACTACCTTACTTCTGCTATACAAGTGACATTTTTCTGCTTAGTTATAGCTAAATGGTCATACGCTTTTAATTTTAGAGATTTTTTCATGTTCGTACGTCGCTCTGTGTTTCTCATAAAAACGACAGAATGAATAGCATTACCCATGAAAAATTATAAGTATGTATAGCCAACTTTTAAGGAACTGAAAATGCCAGCCAAATTGCTGGCGCCTGTTCCTTTTAACTGATGTTTAATGTTTCTCGTGATGTCTGAAGGTTACATAAAAATATGCGATAATCTCAAATGGTTATAAACCATAATGTAATCTCATCGTCTTCAAGTGTTTTATTCAGGAAGCGATCATCTTTTTACGAATAAATAAACTATGCATTCAGTAATAGTTTCTTACAGTGTTTGCAACAATTGAAACGTATTAGCATATGCTTACCCTCTGACTCAAGCTTATTTGTTTTATTCTCTCTCACATACTTTATTTTGTCGAATAATTGTTTTACTCATGTACACATTTAATATATATATACATGACCACAATCACTACCAAGGTCAGACAAAGGTCTAATGTTTTTGAATAGGGTAGTCACGATACTGTTAACCCCCAAAATACAAAATACGTTAAACCAAGGTTCGTCAAACTGTCTATATTTTTGTTGGACACAAAATTTGGGATTTATTGCCGTTTATTTGGTATAAAGCTAATACTCATCGGTAGTATTTGCCAAGCGGGTAACGCGTTGGAAACTGGGATGTTTTTTTTTTCTGGCTTCAAAGCGGTAGTGTAATGGGTTTGGAACGACAGTCGTGGTTGGTCTGTACACATCTTATAGATGTATCAGGGATACAACTGTGATACATGTGTCTGACCAATGACATTAAAAGAACCCCCTGGGTAACATGTGTAACTACTTGTTGTACTCACTCTTCGCCTTATACATCCGTATGTTTAATAAGTAAATAATATATAAGTTTTTGTTTTTCAGTGGTATCTCATCATTGTGATGGACCAGGTGGTTTTCCAATGTTTAAACAAGTGATGTCCCAAAACAACAAAATCATGTAGTTCTCCGTGTACCGCGATGTTTTCTAAAAATTAAACTACCACTGGCAAGCATGTTGTTTTAACATTTTCCTTTATAGTTTTGAAAAGGCTATGCTTAAATATTATTACTTTGCAAGAAATAACAAGAACATCGTTGACTTGAAGCACCAATGCAACGCAAACAATTTATTACGTGGAATACATTACATAAATTCTTATGCTAAACTATTTTTTAAGCTTTAGGTTTACAGTATTAATGTCGCTGAAAGTATTATATGTATTTCGGTATTAATGAGACCAGGTGATGGCAGCAAACCCATAAACATTACAATAAATAAGGCGATATCTCAACTGACAATTATAAATGATAAACCTATAAAGGTAGAAAACCTTTGTGAAAGAAGCATTAACTCGAGTAACTTTAAAAGCTTGTCTTGCGAATTGTAAATGATGCTATGTTGTTACCTTATTGAATATATGTTTCTTGTAGCTTTACATATTTAGGTAAATAAGGAAAGGTCATATAAGAATTACTACAAATATTTAAAACTTCACTTCCTCTAGACAAAGGCAAACAGAGTAAATGTAAAAGTGACAGAAACAAAGAGACGAGACATAACACACAAAAATAAAAAAAAACAGCAGTTAACGCCTTAGAACGGTTAGTCATCAAAAGGACCGACTGGGGTGTTTAAACTTGGTTTGTGAAGCGCTCCAACCTCGCACTTCCTGGTGGTTTTTCTTCCAAACAGTGTAAATAAAAATATACCATCAAACCTAAAAGTTCCAAATGAGAGTGTAGTTTGAAATAAAACAGCTCAAGCGACAACTTATAACAAGAACAATGAAATGCAATAAAGTGCTATGACGTCATATGTCAGATGTGTCAAATTTGAAATTAAAAGAAAAAAAAACACGAAGAAAACCATCGAATTTTAGAAAACAAGCTAATCTAACAAAACAAAATGTAGTATTATGAGGAGTTAATAGGTAATGAGATTTATCCGCAGTCTGCATTTATAGTAAATGTACACAAAAATCCCGACGTTATATCTACTGTGAAAACTCACGGAACGAGCATGGAGACCTCTCAAGTTGTCTAACCTATATACATGTATGCCACAAATGGAAAGATAAGAGACAGAAGTCCAACAGTTACTGTTCGGTTACGGCTTTAAGCCACTTTTTTCATATAGCTTCATCAACCTGCCCGGTCATCGTGTAAATTAAAAAGCAATGTACATTTTTGACTGTAAAAGGGTCAATTGTGTAGGCATTGCAGTACAACGAAGGATTCCCGGAATGAAACCGTCAGCAATACATTTCTTATAAGTTTTGTGAAGAGGTAAGATAAGTTATTGAGGTCCTTGATTTTCTTTAACTTGTATAAAATATTTCCATAAAATGCAGGATGGCTTATGCCTTGCTTCATTAGTGTTTTCATACTGCTACATGTATTATAATTTGAAGCATAATAATCTACAACCGTTACCTTTGATCATATGTTGAAGGACGAGGACAAGGAATATAATTTCTTAGATATTCTCGCTAATTCGATGCAATATACCGATAACGATGTATGTTTGTAAATGCCTTATATGAAAAATTTGTTCAACTATTCATGCCTCTTTACAATCTACACAAATAAGGTGCAGCACCAAAGATATTGAATGTATCCCATCTAAAAATAAGTTTGTTCGATCCCTAAAATTCTGTTTTAAATTCTATTACACTGATAGACTAGCCCTATCAGTTTTATGAGTAATTCTTCATTTCTTATAGATACATTGTAAAGTTTGCTTTCCGTCCGATTTCAGTTATATTTCCTGCAAGTATATTCAATGAAAATATAAAGGGACAGTATGGTAAAAACAAATAAACACCGCTCTTATACAACATAAATAACCGATTCAACAAATGCTACAGAGAGTGTGCTATATTTAGATGTGCGCGGATCGTACAGAACTGGTTTTATAACTTGCATTATCAGCTCTGATATGAGCGAGACAATAACATTCAATTTAGATGTTAATCTTCGCATCAACCACATATGATAAACTTTAGTTCGGACCATTTGGGGATGTCTTGTGCTGAGATCGATTAATGATTTGTTGTCTTAAGCTCCGCCAAGTAATCTTCTTTCCCCTCGTGCAAATTTCAGTCGGCATTCTACCATTTAGGCGTCTCACTAATGCGTGACGCGAATAATCATGGATTTTGGGAGTTCATAGTCACAAGATATTATTTGCTTAAGACCATGCAACCGATGCGTATTTTTACTATTGTCTGCTTCACAACAGATGACAAAACTAATTTAATAAAACATCCTATGCTCACACTACTTCAACTCCAAATAGCACACTTTGTTTATATGTAACAGTTATTGATGCTTCCGAGGCATGTTGTCAAAGTGAGACGGATAAATGATGTGCAGTTTCAGTAGACATTTACATCGCCACATGTGACGTCATGACATAACTAAATACAAGTTGATTTCTAAAAAACTATTTTGATCACATGATTTTGTGCAGCTTCCTTTTAATTACACTTTGACGATGTTGGAACCCTACGTTTGTAGCATGAAAGTTACGCATTTAAAAAGCGTGACAGATTTACCTCATTTCAAGTTTATAAGCAAATGATATCACATCAGGCGTATTATGTATATGTAACATCCGTGGTGGCTGTAGGATAAAAATGCTATCTTATTATCATCCATTTCGTTTCTCTTGCATCTAGATTAACTTCATATAATTGATGTTAGTTATAGTGAAGTAACTAGTCGATCTTTCAACTGACATTTATGAGAACTAATCCTTGTAAAAATTAATTTTAATTGTGTTTATTCAAACGAAATTTAACGATAATTATACACATGTATTTTTTAATTAAATTGCAATCTAGATGTTCGCTGTTTATGTATTTTTGCATCATAATCAAGGAAAAATTAAGTTTGACATATTACTTAATACGTATACGCTGCATTATACTCTGTCTAACCATTCTATCATCAAATTAAACTGATGTCCCTTTTATAAATGGCAAGGTCTTTTATTTCACTGTTTGATATAAGTAATCACTAAAGCAGTGAATAAAATTTATAAGGTCCAAGATACAATATATTTCCTTTCTGCGTACTGAATGTTCCTGCGTATTCAGGATTTAAGCGGCTACATGTATATTGCTACGTCAATTGTTTATCTGTGTAATATTCACATTTCTGAATACCACTTTGCTAGTCCATCAGTTACATTCGTTCCACTTTGACGACTTTGATATCACGTCGATTTAACTAAAGCCTTAAATCTAGGTTCAATTGCTCATAGAGAAATTAGGCGGTTATAATATGGTCCTTTTAGTTCACGCTTTCAACGACACTATGCCTAACAAAGTAAGATTGATGACACAACTCTTGTAAAATACGCCCAATACGCTGTCGTTGTCACCATTTAAGCGTTTGTTTGATTACAACTACAATATACATTATGTTCTTTATAAATCGTATCTGTCTTTTTTTTTTCGTGACCAGTAGTAGTTCAGAGATCTAAACTTGAAATTATATTAATTAATTTACGTTTTTAACTTATATTTGTTTGCAAACAATTATAAAAAAATATGTTTGTTTTTAAGACACATTAAATGTAAAATAGTTTGTTAGTTTCAAATTTGTTTCCAGCAACGCAAAATAGCCGTTAGAAATTCAATTACACTAGAGCCCTAAACTGCCAAGTTCAATTTCGAAATTGGGAAAACCAATACCGTAACAATTGCATCAAAGCATGCGACTGAAATTATGCCGGCATATCCAATTCCGCTTTCAACATCCATTAAAATTCCTTTTGACGGCTTTTTAAAGACTACATGTACATTTGTTTTCAGTCATCGGAGGAAATTACATCAAGGTCGACGTATTAAAATTGATAATCACAAATAAGCTAATCTTAAAACTTTTCTTTGAATTTGTTACTAAAGAAATCGCAATGGTTAAGAAAAATAGTAATTTTGTCGAAATTATAACATAAAACACCGAACGAGTTTTCATTGATTTATATTTGTCTTTCGCTTAAATAAATAATCTGCATACTCGCTTTTTCAAAAGCCTTTAAATGACATAAAATCAATGTCAATTTAAGTAATTTCTCAACATCTTCGCATTCTTTGGGTGTGATTTCATTTTTCTACAGCTAGATGTTGTAATTTATCGAAGTAAGCCTGCATAAAATATAAATAAGGCAAGGCTGTAATAAACTGTTCTTTATGTAAACGTAATGTATACATTAAAGTTTTGAACCTTGAAGGGTAAAATGATAAGGCCATGTCATCTGCATAGTTATACAGTTTACATTTCTGCAACTAAAAATGTCTTTTACATATTCTTTTAACAAACATAGCCAAAGATTGAAGCTCTGTGGAACACCCTTATTAATTTCAGCTCAACCGACCATTTTGCCGATTTCGCATTGATTTGTGATAAATAGATTGGGTTAAAACCCTTATGAGTAAAAACATTCTTGGTAACCACAATTGATGGCATGAGAAGAGGCGGTGTTCTTTTTCAATTATTTCAAAATATTTATATCATTTATATTATTAAAACCTTTTACAAGACATTGATAACATTCCAATCGAATTTTTATTAGCATTCTGTTGTGTGTAATTTTCCTGAACTTGCTTCAGTCTGCTAGGGGTTGTTGAGAGCTGTGATATGCAGTGATAATGTTTAGTCACTAATATCAGGAGATGAAATATTTTACTAATCTCGGTATGCTTTTTGACATTAATGCCCAAGTTTTTGAAAAAAAAAAAGTGAGTTTTGGATAAAGTGTTATTCTTTAAGATTTAAACTTGAATTTTCATCCAGACTTAAATCATATCACCAATAACTTTTGCCACGTTTGCCACATGTTTTCTAATACATATTTGTTCTCTCATCCCTGATACTCATTTACTTTTCAAACCACTCCATGTCATACGTAAACATAACCAAGGAATTTACTCAACACATTTGTCATGTCACTTATAAATAATCATATTGTTCTAATCTAAAGATTAGTGTAGAATTGTTATTATTATTGTATGTGTTTCCGTTCTTTCGATCTTTTTAAATGAAAAAATACACACAATAAAGTGTATGAGGGTTTTGTTGGTTTGTGCTCTTAAAGTGTTAAAAGGTTTTTCAAATTGGACGACATGTAGATAATTTATTATAAGTGTTCATTAAAGGCAACCAATATTCGGCGAAGATAATTTAATAAAGTTAACATCGATTATCCCTCTCCTTTTTATCTAATTCACATTAAAATGTGATTCCGGGTTTTCTAAAAGCGATAGTTTTAGAGGAAATTATTTATAGAATAATACGTGTTATTTTATTTTTTCTCTTTCTAACATAGGTAATTCATCGCTCTTCTTTATCTGTGTTTTTCAGAGAAACGATCTATCAACAAAGCGCATATTGTGTCGTACAGATTATATTGCCTTTAGCAACAAATACATACTTACATAACTACCGTCGTTCTGCTGCAAGGATGGATCTTGTCAACTAATTGGAACATTCTTATAATTGTATCTTCATCTGTTAATACTTCCGCGATTCACATGCGAGACGGGATCTTGCCATTAAATGATAAGGACGTCCGTTACCAATTTGTAATTTTAAAAACATAGAATATACATTATTTGTATTAATTTCATTTGTCTTCTTTTCATAACCTGACCATTGTTTTCAAAAACAAAAATAAACATAGCCAGCATTTTCAACGAGACGATTGAACTAAAACTATAATACCCTTTGCAAGTAAACTGGTCTCTAAGCATTCAGTGAAACAAAATCACGAAATCGGTAGATCTCACTTTTCACATTCTATTGTCACATAACAATAAGTCATAGGGATATTTAGTCGAAATATGGTAAACCATTATTATTGCTGAACTTGATTCAACAAGGATTAAACGTCAAGATCAAATTTTATAGGAATTTACATATATACTTCACAATTTCCATAAAATGTATCTCTCCCAGTGGTGAGATAATTCTTGTTATCTCTATTAGGGATTGATTTTTTCATGCAGGAATTCTGTTCTGCAGCTTGTATATAAAGACCACTGAGAACTGTTCATACAGCATTTGATATATTCATCGATGAGCAAAGTTTGGGATAATATGTATTGCTTACATTTTGTGTGAAATTGTACACGTCTATATACAGCTCTAAATTATATGTTCTTTTGATTAAGCTTATAGAACACTTAATCGTCTTTTTGTGATAAACAGTGTTTCATTTAAATCCAGAAACATGGGGGCAACTTTACAAATGAACGCGTTTAGTTAAATCAATCATTATGTAGCTCGGTTATTGCTTATGGTATTAACAACACGTGAATCACTCTTTAAGCTGCATTACGGGCAATTGGCCATTTTTTTCAGTCAAGAGCTTGTATTGCTTTAAAATAACACGATGACTGGAACTTATTTATTATAATTATTTTACATGCAATTTGAGGCTAAATCCTTTGTATATTATATTTTTACTTGTCGGTCCTACAACCTATAATCGCTTCGCTAAACTGCATATTATTGGATGGTTTGAATTGGTGGCTGAAATTTATAATTCCTTGTCTTAGTGTTTGCCACTTTTACATTTAATTAGCCTATTTATACCTCGAGACCTGAAAGTTTTATATGGCACCTTGTTTTTGTTACTTTCATAGTATAAAATAACTTAATACATCAATGTTGCTGTTTTAGAATCATAAAAAATGTTCCTGTTCTTACTTTTCACTTGGTTTTCACGTAAAATACCTTTGTCCTGTGCCTTTTTCGGAGTTTGGTATATGTTGCAATACTCATAGGCCTTTGTCATATATTCTTAGTAATTTTGTTGTACTCGCTGAAAATAAAATTACTCGGCATTTAGAAATGCCTTAATATGTCTAAGCCTTGTAATAATTTGTACAATGCATTTTAACAAGTATATTAGTAAGAGAACATCGACAACGGATAAAATGATTTTAACCTATTTTAATTTCTTCTTGGTTGAAATTTATAAAAATTATCCTCATTTATTTAGAACATATGGCATCTAGCTGTTCAAGTGGTGTTTAGTTTCGGAAATCCTTTCAATTTCATGTTCACAAGACATTAAAAATAATTTTGAGTCGTGAGGGAGTAACCAATTATATATTCTACTAAGACATTAATTATGTTCATGAAATTATAATATCAATAGTGTTTTTCTAAATTCATTTATGCATTTAGATATTTCCTAGATTATTCTATGATAAGTTTGATTTGACCTAGTGAATAACTTTTGCAACGTAAGAGTCAAGGTCGACTTGTGTAAGTTATTTCTGCTGAACTACATGTATGTCACATCTTCTTGGTAGGTTAGTTAGATTTCAGAAAAAAAAATCGTGTATAAAATCTGCGTGAAAAATAGAGTAGACGCTACGTGGTATTTCGTAAAACAAGAAGTTTTCGATTTTTTTCCATTTTCAATTGTTAAGATGTATACTCTATCAGGTGTTGAATATTAAGAGATGTTGCTGAAATTTCGAAGATACCATCCGCAAAAAATGGGTTACGCACCCTGCAGAGCGTGTGGTGTCGTCGTATTTACTTTTTTCGTTGATTTAAGAGCATGAATGTACACATGTTATGGAATTGTGTATAAACCATACCTTGGTTAACAAAGCGTCTGACGTCCCGCTCTAAATGAAGCATGAGTATGACATATTAAAGTGCTCAATATTTCGTCAGTACAACCAATTGATACTATCTTGAAGGCCGTGTTATGCAGCCAGAGTCAGATGCTGCTTTCGAAAAATACAACATTTGCATTGCCGCCAATTGTCATCAAATGTTATATTGTTGTCTTGAAAATTCAGAGGCTTGCTACTTTACTTATGGCAATCGTTAAGCATTTCGTTGCAAATAAGTCTCGGAGGTAACACTTGTTCAAATAATTTATAAAACAAGGTTTCAAGAAACAGATGGATAGATTAAGATGTTATTCGACCGTTGCATTTAAATATTTGGTATTACAACACCCTTTGTTCAAAATAACTGGTATTTTCTCATTCAATAAATGCTGTTTTATAGACGAAATAAAACTGCAGATAAGACGTCATCTCCGCAGAAAGTGATTCTTTATGACATTGTATATTCCATGCGATTCTGATTTATTCGATGATTTTATTACTGATTCAATTTCTTAACATCAGAAATTTCTTGTATGAGGATAATGTCAATCGATTCATGAATGATATATACTAGTATCAATACATAAATACAGATTCGCATTGACTACACTCAGAGTGTTTTCACATAGACATAGAAACAGGGCGGTGGCACAAATCTAGAAAATGTAAATCAAAAAAAAGAATATATGACAAAGTCCTATGAGTATTGCAACATATACCAAACTCCGAAAAGGCACAGAACAAAGGTATTTCACATGCAAGCCAAGCGAAAAGTAAGAACAAATTTGTGATGAGTCATTTAAGGAAAAGAGCAAACACGACAGCTACCGCCTTGGAACGGTCAGTCACAAATTAGTAGACGACTTCCAATTTGAATTAGAATATCCGATATATACATAATTGATAAACATTAACATAAAACATACTTTTAGACAATTACAAATACCTTGAAATTGCTTGAATTATTTTCTTGTACAAGTAAACAAGTAAATTTGAAACTGGCTGTGTATGTTTGTCAAGACTTTGAACAAGAGACAACTAACATGGAAATTTGAATAACCTTGCTATGTTTGCTTGTTCGTAGTTGTTGTTTATATTGTTGTTTTTGTTGTTTTTTACATGTACATGTATGTTTTCTTATCTGCACTGTTGTTATACTCTTACCACTACATATGACTTCCCTTATTGTTTAATTCCTCAGTATTAACACATGTGTGTAGTAAGACTGAAAAATTGTTAAACTACCATACCTGTGATAATTATCTACATACATACCTACCTACCTTTTTACCGAGTTATCTTTAAATTCATCATTTAAATCATACTTATTAGATGTTCTTTTTTCATTAATAAACTAAAACAACCTATACACAACGACATATGGTGTAAATAGAATAAGATTAAGACATAAAAATAGGCAGGAATTTAAAAAATTGAACCGGTATTGACGGTGTTTGTTTTTTCAAACAATTCTTTTTAAGCGATATCATACAGTCAAACCTGACCATGCGACCGCTCCTCACCAGCGAGCACATGCTCAAAGCCCCAGCACAATGTCGTTTGTTAATTAACACGTAGTAAACGCACACCTGTTATATGCACCCAGCGACCACACCACAACGTGTCAAACATGCCTTAATCGGACTCAAATAGACGGCCACTCAAAAGTCGTCACCAATCAGACATGACCGCGAATTCTGCATAATTGACTGACTAGGACAAAGTGTCTCTTTTTTCTTACACTATTAAACCTAATCAGATCTGCTGTTATTCAGGACTCTACTCGTTAAAATCCACTAATTACTCAAGTAAAGAATGCATGTTGATGTAAAATATTGCTAAATTATGTTAATGAATTCCAACTTGGCGGACCGGAAGTGTAATGCAAAATAGAATTATTTCTATAATTGTGTTTGTTATTTACATCGAAATAAACACAGATGAACTTGATTCATTGTAACAAAAAACGATAGCAATATTTCTAAATGTCGTGTAACACTTATCTCAGTCTCGTAGATTAGGCTGTGTGAATGAGGTAGTCTGATGTTTGGGTCGATGCTAGCTAGGCTTAACCTTTACATTGTAAATTTTAAATACTTGCTGCTTAATGACAAACTATAGTAACGAATTCACATAAAACACAACACAATCTTTCCACAGCAGCATTTAAATATTCGTTTATCAGATTAAGGAATCGCATAAGCCTTACAAAATGGGACTTTGGCGTTTTTTATATGTGTACATGTAACAGAATTGTTACACGAGGTTAATAAATGACATACAATATATATAATAGAACGGGCGCAATATTTTAAATCAATGGTTGCATTACATAAGTCGGTACATATTGCCGACTGACTGTTCAAAGGCGGTAACTGTCGGATTTGCTCTTTTTGTTAAATGAATCATGATAGATTTGTTCTTACTTGTATGTTTGGCTTGCATGTGAGTACCTTCGTCCTGTGCCCTTTGGTATATGTTGCAATGACTTATTTCATATATTCTTATTATTGAATGAGAAATTCAGCACCCTAAAAGTCACCCAGAACAATCTTGTCTGCAGGACACGAATCATTGTGTCTTTAGATGACATGGGAATCGCAATAGGTCACACGTTTCCTCAATTTGTTGTCGACGCATAATATATTCCGTAAGCACTGATCCAAAGGCGTAGAAAATTGTAATTTTCTGGGCAGGCTAGTGGTGTCTACATCCCAACATTCATTTTATTTGCTAGTATAAGTATGCATCGCAACATACATGAAGGTTGTTCACCTGAAGCTGCTACAAGTTTAAGTCAAATGGTGTCATTTTCCGATAATATCTAAGACTAAACACTTTCTTAAGTTTGTTCCTGGGACCAAGGACAACAATTTTCTACTTTTATTGGACGGCGACAAACCTAAGGTGTCAGGTGAAAAATAATATAATTATTTTCATTTCGCCAGCACATACAATTCAACTGAAGTAGCCCATGGACGTGTCGCGGTACGGTCCCTTGGAGAAAACATACAACACCATTTGCCATAGATAACTGACAGAATAAGCAAAAACCATTTCTCGCGACAAAATTTGCAGGGTAGCATGCAAAGCCAGTTTAAAGTCATTAACACCAAAAAATGATGCATGCAGTATCATGTACTTTTTAAATGAAGGTGCGTGTAGTTGATTTCATACAACCGGTCTATTTTATAACTTGAAACCTTGAAATTGTCATATATTTCTGCCAATAAACACAACGTAATAAAGAAATAATTCTACTTCCTAAATAACCTTCATACCACAATGATAGAACGGTTTTACAATTCATCTCGTTTGTATTTCCGATTCGTCACTGTTGTCTATCAAAGATATGTATTCATGCGTTTAAAGCGTTTTAGCATTTTTTATGATTTCAGAGTGTCTCCCTCTTTTAAGCTTGTCAACCTGATGTCTCTCGAGACAGAATGAGATAGTTTTATACTAATTCTGTTAAACCGTTAATTAACTTTATTTAATTACTTGAAAAATATCATTTGTTATATAAAAATAATTTATAAAATTAGCATTTTCCCTACTAGAATAAAGCGCGCCAATTACTTTTAATCGATGAAAATACATGACTTATTCAAACAGGCGTTGTTACTGAGGTACTAATAATAATTTTAAACGAAAATATTGCCATTATAAATTATATATTATAATATATATACATTTGTTTGTAAAATGTCATTTATATATGTTATTAAAATTTGGAAAATATTATATACTATCTTCTTACGCAAGTACAGTACTTAAAATCACGAAATTGACATTTTCCCCGTTTCCACTCCATTGTGTTTCCATTTCAGTTGGAAGCTTTCGCCACTCCGTTTCTATTCTGCTTCCGCTGCGTTTCCATTTCATTTTTTTTGCTTTCAGCGCTGCGTTTCAAACGCCTCCAGCGTTTCTAGCAATTCTTCCGTTTCTATCGTTTCTTTCGTTTCTATCGTTTCAAGCGTTCCATTTCGCTCCGTTGCGATTTTGATTAAAATTTCGTTTAATAAATTCTCAATGTAAAGTTCTTCCTGTGTGTTTGCAAAATGTCGAAAGAAGTTAACATTCTGGGGAGAGGAAAAGTTTCCCATCACATAAAATGGAATCGGCAATAGATTGTTTGCGATGTGGATATTAAGTGTCAGCCATCCGGAGAGAAATTATAGACACAAAACTACCCTCCTAAAACAGCCTAAACAACAAACTGTTCTTTAAGTAACACGATAAAATGTTTCACTACTAACTTTTTTTACGCAGCAAAACTTAAATTTCTATTATCAAACACCAGGTAAAGAGTCAACCTTCACAGAATGCGCACGTTTTTCCCATCGAGACTGTCCAACGAAAACGTTGAACACACTTTGTATTGTTGTCATACTTTCAAATATCTGGGCCTGGGGATAAAAGTGAACAGTATAAAAAAGACATAATATATTTTTGAAAAAAGTAGTTTTATGATGCAAAAATGAAAGTTGTTGGTGCGTGTTCACTATTAAGTAAATACAGAGAGCGATCTCTTTTTTTATGTATAAGTGTCACGTGACTGACAGGGAAGGTAACTGAAAAAATGTCGAATTATTGGCAATGCGTATACACATGTACCATTGGCAGTAAAACGTGTATGGTTAAAACATTTTACTTGTATCTTTTTTTTATTTTTCACTGACAGGGCCGATATTCCGTGGACTACCAGTGTAGGTCCAGATCAGCTAGTACATCCATGTTGTCTTATCTTGATCTACACTATTGACACGAAATGAATAGTGTAGATTAACACAGTTCGCCCATGGGATAAGGTGTATATATATAGTTATGGGTTAAAAGCACTAAATTTGTTGCTAAGAAATTTATATTTGATTTTATTTTCAGACCTTTTTAACCAGATATGCGGAGAAATGGCAGCAGACAGATTTTGTTTAGATTTCAGTATTAGAAATTATTAAAACTGGCAAATGCTCGACATCAGAAGAGATTAATATATTTTACAGAATCATCCACCAGCATGTAGCCATTTATCCTGATCATTTATTACTACCTTTGGCTCTAAGAACCAGACACAGCTGCATATACACATACCGACACGGAACTAGAAGAGACTGGTAAAATTACTCATTTTATCCAAGAACCATAGGCCAGTGGAACATATTGCCCATCACTGCATATGAAGTGAAGCAGCCACGCTACAAGAATTTAAAAATTGTCACTATGTCTTTTATCATATCCATTTATATCTAAATCCAATGAAAAAAAGCTAAAATATGTTGGGTGTACTTTTTGTATGTATTTGGCAAAATGTGTAGGAAGAAACAGCGCCTGCACATATTCCTCAGGGAGTGTAGTATTCAGAAGATGCCTATATAAAGAACACGAGCATGGCAGGAATGCCAATCGACGAAAATTCACCCACAGACCCGTTACAAGAATTTTCTTTAATACCGGTATTAAAGAGGAAGCACACATCTCTGTTATCCAAGTACTGATGCTAAATAAACAAAAATAGTTCACAAACACAATTGCAGCTCTGTCATAATTTTGTTGTCCAAACACTGAATCACCGAAGATAGTCAAATAAAGCACAAATTAAAATTACAGCTCTCTAAACCGTTTAAAAACTAAAGATAACTTTTTGATCCAAACATAGAACAAAATAAAAATTGTGGTAATTAAATAATTTCGCAGTCTTAAATACCATCGAAGTTTTAATTGTTTAACGAAAAATCTCGCGTCGATTATTTTGACTGGATATAAGTTATTTTGACGAATTTGTCAATATGACGTAATTTTAACACCTCACCCTAAAGCCCTTACCTGACCTACTTGTCATGGCCAAACGTCATATCATGGAATATAGAACAGAACAGAACATATTTTATTGACTTGTACTGAGTACATAATCTATATATTATGTAGGAATACTAACATTTCACGTGGCTAATAAATGGCATACAATACATATACTATAATATATTAGCAGTTTTCTTTTTCGAAACGAACGTTAATATCAATGTTTATGACATTAAAACTAAGTTGAGAATGAACTTACGTGTTTATTATGAAACTCTGACGCAGTTCAAATGCAAGGTGAAGAAAGTGGGCAAGATTAGAAAGTATAGTTTTGTCATTATTTGTAAATAAGGTTACAAGTTTAAGCTTAGATGAGTGGCGTTATAAATTAGCATTTATGAACCTCTTTCGTAGACTATCATATATAGGGCAAATAAATATAAAATGAAACACATCTTCAATTTCTCTTTGTTTAAGAATTTGGCAAAACCTCTCCTCACGTGGTCAATGGTCTTTCAGTTTGAATCCTTTAGCACATGGGAATATATTCTTTTTTTGGTAATAAAATGTCTAATGCCGTGTGGGAGAACGTCTAGGTATAATTCGTATGTTAATTTGTTCTTAAAGTACATGTACTCATCTAAAACCTCGCTCTAGTCTGTAAGGGTATTCCATTCTTGTATATAACAGTCAATATTGTGTTGTTTAAAAACTATATGGAAGGAAACAATATCTATATCATTAGTAAATGCCTCTAAAAACAGTTATATAACAACTGTTCAATACCAGAAACCCAATTCTTGTAACCGTTTTGGATATCGTCAAGACACATTTTGTACACATTGAAAAGAATTCGGTTACTAGACTGCTAAATTTTGCACCAGTACCTTATAAGTCTGCAAAAGCTTGAGCTATATAATGGGTACCTGCCCAATTCGCCATATACACCTGCTGTGCAGAAACTGGTACTACCTTAAATATACGTTTGCAAAAATTTAAGTGAATTCACTCTATTTCTTTACATTTACAATTTCCCCATACCTAACGTGAATAACTGAGTGTAGATCCATCGAATGCGTCGAATAACTGACATAATACTTTTGGACTAACAGGTAATCTTTTACATTTGTATAACAAGGTATTCATCGCTTTTAGTGCTTTGCCTATCAGGTATTAGGTATTATACTGAAAAGAACCCGTATAATTGAAAATTGACCAAAGGTTGTTTAATGAATTTACAATTTCTAAATCGATGTCATTGTATTTCCAATTCTCTGAGGCAAATACTTTTCTCCTTTTTTCTAAATACCTTTACTTTTGTTTTTGGAATATTGACGTCTAGGCTCCATTTATTACAATACTCCAACAAATCATCAAGCCGTTCTTGCAGTTCCTCGGGGGACTCGCTAAGTATAACCATGTCATCTGCGAATAATAGTGCTATGAGTGCCAAATCATCTTTTTTTATTCTAGCTCTTGTTTTCATCATCAGAAATTGTTCAACGTCATTTAAAAACAAGGATACTAAAATGGGCGAAATCACCTCCCATTGACGCACCCCGACTGAACATTAGAAGAAGTCCGATAATGTATTACAGTGCTTCACGTATGTCTTGACCTTTCCATACATATGCTAAACGACCATCAACATTTTGCCGTTAAAGTCTGCTTAAAACATTTTAAACCACAATGCGTTACGATATATACCATCGAAACACTTTTTCATATCAATATACCCCTCATACAGACGGGGTTTTTTTTATTTAAACATTGTTATACATTTGAATGTAGTGCAAAAATCGCTTCAGTTGTAGAACGTCCTTTCTAAGCCCAAACTGGTTATGAGATAACCAATAATTAGCTTCACAAAACTTAGCAATTCGATTATTTAACACGGTTGTAAACAGTTTTGAAATAACGCTCAATAAAGTGATACCTCTATAATTGTTTTATCACCTTTCGTGTGTCAAGGAATTATTATACCTTCAGTCCAAGTATCGGAAAAAACACCCGACTCAAAATTAGCATTAAATATGTCACCTAAATATGAGCTATGATGTCAATGCTTTCAAAAATATATTCATTTAAAATGTTATCTTTGCCATGTGCCTTTCCTGATTGTAATTTCTTTGTAACATTCTGAACTTCGACTATAGTTATTTCTGCATTTACTGTACTACATGTTATATCAGAACAATTAAAATTAAAGACGTCATCGCGACCGAATTCTTCCGCTTCATCGTTTCCATTCCTGAAAATATCAAGTTCTTAGCTAGAATAATAGTAATAAAATGTCTGTACCGACACTCTTTTCCATTGTCAATTGTTGAATCTTAAAATATTTCCAAAACTTTTGCCGTTTGCATTTTTTCAGATATTGTATTTCCAAAATTTTCTTTTTTCTGTGACGTGTTTTCTTACGTCTTATTACATTTTTATACTCCTTTCTGCAATAAATTTCGTTCTATTTATTTCCGATTTTGTATTATAGAAGGAACGTAACGCTGCAGAGTAACGTTGTTTATATGTTTTGCATTCGTTATCAAACCATTCATTTGGCTTCCTACAGACGTATCTGTAAACCGTGAACGTGTTGTATTAACAAAACGGTTTTGAAATAAAGGATTTGCTACTTCCCTCATAATTAAAGTAAAATTATTTACCTTTTATTAATAGACTTTTGGCAGATTTTATCTACATTTCTAATTTGGCAATGGTAATTTAGTAATTAGCATTGATCTATATTTATCTCTGTATTCATGAATCCATGTTTTTTGTGTGTGTCCTCATAACATACATCTTCATTGGCATCTTCACTATATGCAGCCAAGTGGCCGACAGAAAAGCGTGATAAGCATGCAAAATTGTTACAGTCAGTGAGTACATAAACAATTACTGACGACCCCTGTCTGGGTATAAACGTAGAATTTCCAAAAGCACTATCGTCCCCTACCCTTCCATTTACAATTCTCAGTCCCGATGCTTTACACATGTCCAATAGCTTAACACCAAAATAAATACACGTTTTGTCAAGAGAGGCCCTGGGTAAATGGGCATCGGGAACATATTCATTGTTATCTAAAACACTATTGCACTGATAATACACAATATAATCAGCCTTATTACCTGTCCTGCCATTAAAATCTCCACATAAATACACTGTACTAAGGCTTTTAAAATATTCAATATCAGATTCCACAACATGAAATAGATCAACATCAATATGATTATAAGCTTGAGAGTTATCTCCCCACATGTACACACCGCAAATATATACGTCATTATCAAAATGAAAAAAGTCTTTATCTAATTTAATCCATATATTTGTATTATATTTCTAACTACGTGTATGCCATCTACTAAGTGATCTTTTAAATATACAACAACTCTACTGCTGTTTTTTTTTATTTTAAATGTTGGAACTTTCTAAAATAATTAAAGGACGGGTAAACAGACAAGGGAATATCACTTAAATTCGAGGTCCAGGTTTCAAATACGAATATAATGACATTTTGGGCAGGTACATTTAAAAACTCCTCCATATCACGTTTGTCTCTAGTAAAACCATTAACGTTCGAAGAGAGTATATGGAGTTCATTTTCGGCGTTACCCTAGTCACGTACTGCAAGACCATCTACATACAAAGTATCGTATGCTATCCACGCTGTCTTTCCTTCTTCTTTCGCTTTCTTCATTTTTGGCACTAATCTCTTTGGCTTCTCGACTATCTCCCTCGGATACTGCTCTGCTACGTAATATTCCGTACATCTTAGGTGTCTCCACTGTTTTCCGATTTACTCCTTCTCTTTAAACTCGTGGAATTTCGCCACTATTATCCTTGTTCTTCTATCTGACAACTGTCCCATCAGGTGCACTCGTTCAAACTGTATTTTATTAGCATAGTCTCTCGCTTTTTTCGTTTTCGTATGGATAAACCCTCTTACTTTCTCTCGGCTTCTTCATTGGACACCAGTTCAATATCGTTGACCTTCACAAGCCATTACAACCCCGTGATCCCATTTTTCCTCCCCCTACCCAAAATACAAACCTGAAATAACTGTCAAATATGGTACACACACAGTATCCTAAAAGTATGTGACGTGTTAATCCGTAATGGTGACTCGATCTTACCATTCGGACGATGATACACTCAAAAGACAACATTATTTTTAAAAACTTTATAAAAACGTTATAATATTGAATGAATTATTCGTAGTTAATTACATATTATTGAGTTGTTGGGGCACGGCATTGAACATGGAAATACTAACTGAATAGAGTGTCTTATTTATTGCACAATGAAAGGAAGAACATTACTATATTTGGATGTTTTAAGTTTCCAAAGTTGATCTCAGGAACAGAGTTTTGCTGTTAACTTGGGTTGAAACACCACCAACAATGGAAAAATATAGTACCAAAAAATCATACTTTATTAACTTCAAACTACAATAAGAATATATGACAAAGTCCTATGAGTATTGCAACATATACCAAACTCCGAAAAGGCACAGAACAAAGGTATTTCACATGCAAGCCAAGCGAAAAGTAAGAACAAATTTGTGATGAGTCATTTAAGGAAAAGAGCAAACCCGACTGTTACCGCCTTGGAACGGTCAGTCGGCAATATGGACCGACTGGGGTGCTTAAACCGGTTTTACAGAGCTCTAACCTCGCACTTCCTGACGAGTTTCTCAAATGCAAGTAACGAAAAGAAAAACGATCTATTTGAAAACAAAATGTCCATGCGCTGATATTTTCTATACGTTATGACGAAAGTAGTGACGTCATCGAAAAATAATGTCCACATAGTGTTCAGAAAAGGAATATGGTATTATTTTGATTTGAAAAACAACACAAATATAATTGACTACAAATAAAATTAACTTTCTGAATCATGAACAAACATGACCAGAGACAACATAGATAACATGCACGGGGAGATTTTTTACGACCGCCACACTGCACAAGTAACATTGTTGTGATCATGAATAAGAATATATGACAAAGTCCTATGAGTATTGCAACATATACCAAACTCGAAAAGGCACAGAACAAAGGTTTTTCAGTTTTTCACATGCAAGCCAAGCGAAAAGTAAGAACAAACTACTGTCAGGGAAATTGTTCAGGTAAATTCATACATATACACAATAACAGTGTGGTGCTTAATCAATATAGCATTACCCCAAACCCAAGGAAAGTGGTCTGAATTTAATTGCATAAAAATGCGAGTTTTTTATGTAGGAGAGGGTGTCTTGGTGTCTTGTTTACGAGGAACACTGTGTTTGTAAGTTCAACTTATCCGTAAATATCTTTGATATTTATTTCAATTAAGATAACTGTACAAAATCCCTGACGTAAAATTTTGCTAAATTGTTTAGACAGTTTGTATTACATGATGTCATTATGGGTAAGTATCGTAAGGGTAGGCCAGTTACAGTAATATTTAGGTAAAAAAATTCTTCGTAGGTGATTGTATTCGGACAAACTAACTAAGTTTGGTACTCTGTTTCTATTACATTCATGTTACAATTTTAAAATTCGATCACTTCTTGGTATATCATGATGTCTTCCGGTTTCTATAGCTAAATCACGTGATGAAAGGCGAAAATTGAAAGGCTGATTCGATAATTGTTAACATGTATGCTGTTTTACTAGTGTTCTATTTTAAATTCTTGTTTGTATTTCCTGTATGATTCTAGCCTATTTGAATTGCTTAAGTTAGAGTAAATTGATCGATAAATCTTTGTTTTATTATAAGGATATGTCTTCTGTTTATGTTTTGTTTTTGTTAATCCCTATATCTGCCATTCCTAGTTCTTGCAATAAAGATTTAACACTTGAAGCCCAATTCAAACCATTATAGTGTTTATTGTTATCAGAGTCGCTGTGCAGAAGATGATACGTATTTTTTATTAATGAGTTATTTTCTCCTTGTATAATTTTAAACCAATATTTATGGAGCACCATTTTCCTTCTAGGATATCTGCCGGTTTCTCCGTATAGTCTGTGAAAATTTGTACTTTTCTTAACACCTAACGCATTACGCAAAAATTTAGAATATTTGTTCAATCTTTTTACAATTAAACTAACCAAACACTTCAGCTCCATAGTTAAGTAGTGATATTACCAAGCTATCAAATAATACACATTTATCTTTACTTGACATTTCAGCTTGGTTAAATACTATAAACAGATAATGTATGGCATATAACGCTTTATCGGCTATGGATTTTTCAGTTAGTGTCCATTTGCCATTTTTAAATAAGGTTACTCCGAGGTATTAAAAATTTGTAACTACATGTACTTCTAATATGTTGTTGTTTAGTCGGAAATCATATTTTGTTTGTCTCCGTTTTCAAAATCATTATTTTTGTTTTTTATCAAATATAAAGGCCCAGCGTTTTCACCAAGACCGCCCCCCCCCCCCACACACACACACACACACCGGAACAAAATGAATAGGCGGTCGTTTGCCCCCTTCCATATTTGTTATATGGCGGACTTTTTAAACCGGACCTGTTAGCGCAATCGGTAGAGCGTCAGCTTCAGGTACGGGAGTCCCCGGGTTCGATACCGGGCCGCGACATACCAAAGTCGTTAAAATGGTAGTGGTATAGCTCCCTTGCTAACGCTCAAGCAAATATAAGGGTAGTTCCACGACTGGTTGGCCCGGTGTCAGGATAATGTGACTGGGTGTGGTATCATGCCAGGTGTTCACGGCATGCTATACACGGTAAAGGCAGCACTATATCTGCTTCAAGTGGACACCGTCTCCAGATAACTGAAATACTGTTGGTGGGACGATAAACCCAATAAACAAACAAACTTTAGTTTTAACGTCTCGGTGCCAGTGACGTGCAATATCCGAGAAATTTAGGAAAGTATTACTCACTACAGTCACATTTCATCGTTAAAAGGATTATCTCATATAAACATGAATACGTGCTGTTTTGCCGAAACCGGACACATACATGAAGTCGCATACAACAAACAACTTTCTTAGAAAACAAGTATGTATTGTTTTCGGTTTGCACACATTAGCGCGAATTAAAGGCAATTAGCAAAATTGTTAACGCACTTAAAACATGGAGTCGCTAATTAAATCACTCTGATTTTAATTTCTCCAAGGTTGTAACAAATAAATGCGGTGTTATTTCTTTCTGATGCGGAGGTCTCTCTGGCAAACACTGCAACATCAGAGAAAATTCTGGGAAACAATCGCCAGTCACTATAATTTGAAGTCGCCGAAAAGAAATATTTTTGTTTCAATATGACGAACCCATTATTTCTCTGAAGACTGTGTAACATGATATCGAACGACAATTGTCGTCAAGCTGCAATTTAGTAGATAGAGAAGGTGTGAACGTTGGGTATTGTTGAGAGATTAAAAATGATAATTACACGCGAACGGCGTGTGCAATGTAGACATATTTCAAATTGCGCATGCATTTTCTTATATAATTGTCCTAACAAACTTCTTTTTTAAAAGTCCATTGAATGATCGCAAACATTTTTATAAAGGAACTGTTTACATTTAAGGTATGTATTAACTATTAAAGAATAGGCGAGGTATTGAAATAATACATTTGAAATAAAAACGAGGTGAAAATATACATTAAACAGTGTTCCTTGTTGTGTCTTCTCTAGATAACAATATTTACAATGGTAAACGACAAGATAATGTTGGTTGTTTATTTTTTATCTAAATAAATTAGGTATTTATCACCGTTATGATTTTCTCTTAAACGTATGAAAAAAATTATCAAAACAAAACCCCGGATAAGTGCGCGTACTTAAGCAATCAACGTCTTATTGAACCATAAGATTTCTCTATTATCTAATTATTTTCAAACATAGACCTGTAGACATGTGGGTATAGAAAAAAAATCACACGCACAACAGGTAATCTGTGGCGCACGCCCCTGAGACTTTGGTCTAGAGTAAGTTACATATTTTTTTCTGTAGTATTTACTATAAAAAATCCCCCTCCGCGTTTCGGTATACCTCTTACCTTAGCGGAAAAAGAGTGGGATGGGGAAAGGATGAACCATTGTGGGTACTGCTAGCTATAGCGTTTGGCCCTTTTTGAGCCAAAAACGATATTGTTGACTGTAGTTTTGTCCTTATTGTTGTCCTAGGGTAAGTCAATACATATTGCTCTATAAAAGGCGAAGGTCATAAACCACAAGACTGCCATATGGTGACATTTTCAAACACAGCTGCATTGCGGATGCATGTGTTCTTGCGAAGGGGAAAAGACGCCAAAACACGGTCAGACTTCCTGCCCACTAGACAAACAAGGTGTTATAAAACTGCAAATTAGCTTAATTAGTTGGGGTGTCCGCTCATATCTTAAAACAGGGGATTGAATTAGAGTACAACTTTATGAAGGTATGAAAGGGACCCACGCGCATGTAGAAACATAATATGAATTTACAAAACAATATACTTTAAATTAATACATTTTATACTTAAAGTGGTATAAAAATTAAGTACCCGGTAGGGCCCACTTTAGATCACAATTTGGCATAGAACATTTAAGTCATGAATGGGCAAAATGGCGGGGTCATGAAATAAGCCGTAGCCAGACCTGTAGAGCCTCATTAAAATAGTTGCAAGTCAAGTAAATACAAAAGTTTTAAGCAGATTTTTAATCACGTCCCACGAATTCCGATAAATCATATTTACATCATGGCGCATATGGGAACTGTGCAATTAGAAATAGGAATTTTGACGCCAATGTCTAAATTTACAACATTGTTCATGATAAGATATATAAGAATTCAGATGAGAAGCACAAGAAACTTTGCTTGACAAAGAGGCAAGATAAAATAAGCTACATAGCCATACCCCTTTAACTAAAGTGATGATGATGATGATGATGATGCTGATGACGGTGATGCTGCTGCTGCTACTATTGATAATGGTGACGGTGATACTGCTGCAGTTTATGATTATGATGTTAATGGTGATAACGGTTACGGTGATGCTGATGCTAATGTTAATGATGATTATGATGTAGATCGTGATGGAGGTGATACTGCTGCTGCTGCTGATGGTGATGATAAGTAGTAATTTTACAGGTAGTGTGGAATCGTGGTGATGATCATGTGTGATCATGTGTGATCAGGTGAATTAAATGGCGTTAATGATGATTATTTCTTTGATATTTATCATGTAAATGGTAAATGACATAAGTTTGTTCTTATTATATGTTTTTGTGTTATATGTGATGTGTGACCTTCTTTTCGTGTAGTCATTGTATGACGCGATGCATTCTTTGCAAATGAAAACTACTTTTAACAAGTGTGTTCTCACAAAAGAAATGATAAGCGTAGTTGGTCAGGGAACGGACAATGCAGCTACAATGTAATTAGCGAAAATTCAAAATCAGGTAATGCTGCGACATTGCGCGTGCATTTGTGTAATGTCAGCTGCGTACACACTATATTCATATGCAATACGATGAAGACTAAGAATGTCCATCCAAGGCGGATGTTAAGCTATTCATTGGAATTTATTAAAACATCAGTTTCGACAGAAAAGCAATGTTATTTTTAAATTGGGTGTTTTATCAATGCGGGGTGATTATAAGTGCAGTTTCTGTTTTGACGATACACTGAACTGTCATGAACGAGTTTGACTAATACGATTATTTTACAATAATTTATTTCTTATTTCATTTTGCAGATAACATATAATAGCACGTTTATGTTGATAAATTGAAGTCAGTTATTGTGTTCGTTTAAATTTATTTCACAGAAAGAAACGGTTGATATGTTACTATAAATAATCGGGTGACCTAGAAACGTTTGAATCTGTAGTGAAAATAACTCTACCTTTACTAGCATTCCAATTTCTGCGTTTTTAGCGTCCCAAGCGCTCTGGTTCTAGCGTTTTTACCGTTTACACCGACTCAAGCGTTTCTAGCGCTCCGTTTCATTTTGATAGCATTCCGTTTCCGTTTCAACAGGAAACGAAAAAGGTTTTATTTCCATTTCCAATCTGTTTCGTTTGTAAATTTCATGATTTTCAGTATTGTATGGTAATAAGAACACACATTTATCGGTTAGAAAAAGACAAATGACATAGACGTGGTCATACATCTTCAAGAAAAGATAAATGAACACACACAAAAATAAATTACCCTCGTGGAAAATACTCGCATCAATGTGAGACAATTTACAGTAATCTCATGCACCGAGAGCTATAACTGATCAAAATATAATTAACAAACAATACAACAATGAAAGTAATGAACAAAATGCTTGTATGTACAATATGTAAGGAGATAAAGACCTCAGAAACTGAACAGTTCCAAAAGAGAGTCTGAAACGACACAGTCCAAGCGATGAAATGTTGTATGAAGTAGATAATAACAGGGTCTCCTTTAACCTTTCGGACGTCTTTACAAAACTTGGACAATATATCGCCGAATACACTTCGGGAATTCTCCGTTTAACTGCATATGTTGTTGCTATTGGCTCTTTGACAAAATAGACCCATCTGGCGCCTCAATGGCTAATGACTAGCCGAAAAATAAGGAAATAATAGCTATGTCTCACAAACAAGACACAACACATTAAGCCATTGCAGTTGTGATATCAGATTGTAAAGGTATGATATTCTAACAGAAAAAAATCATATGACTGAATTTTCATCATGAGACATGAAGTTCGTGTATCATTTAGAATTTAAACACATCATGCCGGTATACTATTGTTAGAAGTAGCAGTAGTAGCAGTAGAAATAGCAGTTCAATTACGCAAATTAGATCGACATAAAATGACCACCTCTTACTTAACATAGTAATTAGATCAACAGGTCAGGTCAGGTTCATTGTGACACTGTTGGAAATGCTTGTCTTTTCCCCCTGACCGATTTTTAATTGTGCCGTTGTTTGATCAATAAAACAACTAATTTGAGAATTTACACACTGTACTGATGATCAAAAGATCACAAATGAAGCATAAATTAAACATAATACACAGATAAGCTATTACAATGGCTAGAATATTGCAAAAGCTATTATTAAATGTAAACAAGAAACCAAGTGCCAATGAATCGCGCTCTTTGATTGGTTGGTTTCTGAGGAAATACAAAACCGTCCACGATAAAGGACTGGAAATAGCCTATCTACCTCAGGGCTGACTACTCTCGTTGTATGCTATATATTTTTTTTGTAATTGCATACGGCATTTCTCAGTTCCACACACTCAGTTTCTTTTGCGAAACAAGACAGCTGTGGCGGTTCCTTTCTTTGAAAAAAGACTCTCGGAACAGATGTGATGTATTTCTGATTTTGCCTGCTGCAAAATTGTCTTCATAAAATGTAATTCCATTAGGGGCGCAGCCTTTCAGACTGTCACAACTAATCAGAGAGTATAATTTACATGATTAATCAAAGTTTGGTAAGGGGTTCTTACCGCAGCCATATTTGAAGTTTTTAGAAAGTCAGATTGGCAGGTACCCAAAGTAAGTTAATACAGAAATGTAAATTAATGTGTATGTATGTTTTAAGGCATGTATGTATTATTTTTGCATTCACTTATATGCCATCACTCACGCCTGTATGAATAAATAAGCAATCTTCTTAAAGGTGTTACTGGTTAGTCGGCAAGTTTCTGTCGTTCTGTATTCTTTTTATAAATGCAAGCTTATACCGTGGTTCATTGTAACAGATTACTGTATAACGGAAATATAAATTACCGCCATTCGCCGTCACATCACGATACTTCCAATTAAATAGCAAGGCCTAACAGGCTATATTGTTTCCAATTTCCGTTTTTTGTATGAAATTAAATATATTCTCATTTTAACTTTAGATACAAATTATCGTCTCTTTAACGGATTGGATTATTGCTGCATCATAGTTTACAATTATACATTCCTTTCAAAATATTAAGGATCTCATCTGTGATAAAATTAACTAAAATCATGCACATACCATAAAAGGGCCATACGATACATAAATTTAAATATACTGTTTTACATTTAAGGCTTCTAGAAGAAAACACACGAATGTTTTTTGCCTGTTGAGACGTTAACATACACGTCGAAGATAGCTTAAACGAAAACATTTGGTAAGGTCATTGAACATGAGAGAAAACGTATAGCGGATAGCATATATCGTCCCTTTACTGTAATGCGTACACAGCATGCTTACTGGAAAGTACTTTTAGCCACCTCCACCTTTATTTAATAGTTTTTTTTACAACGGCTTGGGTCCGACTTTAGTCCAAATAAACTGATGAGCGATTGTTGTTATCCGTAAAAATCCTAGACTATGTTGATGATATTATTGTGTAAACAATGTACGTGTCGCGAATTATAATATTATTACTCATATTATTATTGTTACCAGCCCAGGGATCGTAGTCAGTAGTCACGTGTAAAAGGCAATGCCGTAAAAGGGGCCTCTGTTTGGCATCACATAAAAATAAATATTACTATTTTTCCTGTTGTTTATTTTTACTTGCTTGTATCTTAACAACCTACTACATTCATGGACAAATATTACTACTCATGATTGTTATTTTAATATTTTTAATATTTTTACAACAAATACTGTTTAATCATATTTAGAAAATTGTATAAACGTTTCGTTTGCCTCAAAAAGTATAAAAATCAGAGTTTAAATATCATTTATACCAGAAATGTATTTCAGTTTAAGAAAGATCTACTTTTATAAAACACCATACATAATGAATATGTTTTGCAAAATGGACATCGTATTGCAATTATAGTTTATTGAAAGAAGTAACGTGTCTTTTTGAGTTCATTAGCTTTTCTAATTTTTACAAAACTTGCCTGACAAGACATTGCTGACTTCTATATCCGGGAATCTTCTTTGTACTTAGCAGCTTGCATTTTTCCCTTGTACAGTACTTTACCATTTCACGATGTCTAGCCAGATCGTTGAAAGTACAAGAAAACACAGCGACTCAAAGCCAAAATCTGTCAGTCGTTGTTTGAATTCTCTTTATTCATGTCTCATGTCGTTCCCTATATATGAATACACTTGAAGCCTCCATTTAACTTTTCGTGAGATTTTACAGTAGGTATAACTTTTGGATATTACATGACTTTATTATCTGATATGCATTTTGCGTTTTATATTCTCGATCTTTTATAATATTATTTTGATCTCCTGAACTAGACTAAAATGGCTTCATAATTCTCGATTTTGCTTGTTGACAGGTTAAAATTACCTAATTATTTCATTGTTTTTGTCATTTATACTTTTATTTCAAACTCATCACTTTTAAACTGTTTAATTGCCTTGGCCTGTACATATTATGATTGTATTTTTGTTATAAATGCTGCGTTTTTTACAGATTCTATTCTCTGCTTACCTATTTATGCTGGTGCCTACTGGCAGCTGTCTCACTTTAGACGACATTTTTACTCTGTTTATTTTTAAGACTTATTTTGATAAGTATATTTATTTGCTTGGGAATTTATATGAAATTGGCTTTGATATTTATCAGGGTCGAACTTGCGTCAGCACTTGTAAGAAGGCAATTGGAATGTTAACCAGTTACGCAGAAAAAAAAATTGTTACTTCAAGACTAGTCATGTTTGTAGGGCACGACTTACATAAATCAAATGGCGACCATTGAATGTGTGTGCCTATGAAGTCTGTGTCATTTATATTTTGTATTTATAATTCGAAATACGTTTCTATCATGAAATATGTCGCTTATACCAATTAACGCATGGGATGATACAGTTCATCTTCATGCCACTTATTATGCCTTGTTAAGGCAGTGTGATAGTTCCGAACAATAAATTGTCTTTATTAATAAGACCACTTGCGACAAATTTAGACTACAAACAAACTCTGGCTCCCTGGATCTGGTGTAGTAACAATGTTGCTGTAATTAAGGGATATTGTGAAAATTCCAATATAAAAGGTTATTAACCCGTTGACTAATACAATTGCTTTAAAACAATACATCTGCCAAGTTTCATTCAACAAAGTCAGAATAAATCATTCTAGATCAAAACTTAACCCGTTCACTACCAAAACAATAAAAAAACTAGCAATGCAACATGTTACATACCATATTACGAACCGTCAGTACTTCGGGGACTATTGACAGTAATTGTCAAAAAACAAAACAATTTATCGTGCCACAGAGACAGGTCTGTCTACTGTAACATTTTCACGGATTTGCTGAAAACTGACTACAGCGCTAAGGTCAGTGGGAGATTTAAAAGCGGCAAGCACAGTCCGAATTTTGCAGAATCGAATGACATGAAAAGTCCAGCTTATTGGTATTCCCTAGCATTTATCGTTATTTGTTGCAACGCATGTTAATTGTCCTGGAACTTTTTTTATTTACACTGGTTCCATAAGAGACAAACCCAGTAGAACTAACCAAGTCCATCCCTTTACCGACTGACAGTTCCAAGGCGGAAATATGATGTCTCGCCTAAATGGGTTTGACACATTTACATTTACCTTACATATTTTACCTACATCAAGGGTTTTTTTTCAAATTGCAATACCTATTTTAAGTCTCTCATAGGGCCCTGTCATATTTTCTGTAAACTGATTGGAAGAAAGTTATTTATACTCTGTGGCTCATGGAAATACCATTATTGTCTTATTGTCTAGACACCGAATTACAAAGCAAGGGTTTTGTGTTGTGTCAATCATTTCTAAAATGATATTCATCAAGACAAACATTTAACAAATATTTTAAGCGATTCTGAAAGACAAATGAAAGGGCAGAGAAACTGATAAGAATAAAGCATATATTTAAGCAACCGAAATGAAAGTAATTGGAATATAAATATATATTTGACACTTCCGTTGGCTGTCTTGGAATCCTCTAACGGACTTAAAAACTTCTTTCTTCAAATTCAAGGGGGGTTACAACGTTTTATAGGTAGACTGTGTCAATGAGCCAATGTAAAGCGTCTTTCCGCTCATCCATGCAATTTTTGTCATTTGTTTACAAAAACATTAAATATTGGTAAACAGGATTTACCTGGTACTCCTTAGTGTCCGTAGATGCTCGCTGTTCCACCTAAGTGCTTCCGATGTATAATGCGAAGATTACGCTGCATACGTATTACTTTAAAGTATATACGACTGGACACACGAATAGTTAGCATAGGGGCAATGCTAAAGAGCTCTTCAAGCATATAGAATTCGAAATTTGTTTACTTGATCAACATTTTACTTAAGCATGCATAGCTTGTTGAATTGTTTATCGTGGTAGTTTATATTATTATTTTTGTCTGATCTATTTTTTCCTAATGCCTTTACGGGGATAGATAACTTTTATTTCTATTCTACTTTACCTTTTATCATTCAGCGCAAAGAGATTTAAATGAATAAATATCAATAAGAATATATGACAAAGTCCTCTGAGCATTGCAACATATACCAAACTCCGGAAAGGCACAGAACAAAGGTATTTCACATGCAAGCCAAGCGAAAAGTAAGAACAAATTTGTGATGAGTCATTTAATGGAAAGAGCAAACCCAATAGTTACCGCCTTGGAACGGTCAGTCGGCAATATGGACCGACTGGGGTGCTTAAACCGGTTTTACAGAGCTCTAACCTCGCACTTCCTGACGAGTTTCTCAAATGCAAGCAATGAAAAAAACTATCTATTTGAGTACAAAAAAGGCACGACAAAGATTCCCAAATGTGTCTACGTTAAGCAAGTGCAAGGAAAACTAATACAATCACGATGAACGTACGAGAGTATATTTCGGGAATATATTTAAGTAAAATAAATCAATAAAAGATTACCTTTACAAATACTCGAACTCAGAACTCCGTGGTTCATAAGGATCTGTCTAAGCCACTGAGCCACCGTGGACAATGATAAGTACTTAGATCATATGATCAATGGTATTCTCCATACGGATACCGACTGTTAATTAACGTGCTTTTACGAAATTGTGCAGTGCCATGTGAATCCTGTTTGCCAGTACGCATTTCATAAATATGTATGTAAATGTCATATCCCATTGAGTCTGATGTAGTAATGTCATCATTGTATAACACCTTGGGGGACATAATCAATCCTAGACTTGACATTATTGTACTATCATCCTACATGATATACAATACAGATATACCAAATGTTTAGCCAAAGTAAAGCATATGCTGTCGGAGTGTCAAGGTTCTAAAAAGATACATTTTTTAAAAGCCGCTTTGTTTTCTCGGTGAAAAAAAGCGCTGACGAAATTTTATGAAGTTTTCCCAGCCGTAAACGCAAGCTTCTTAGCGGTATATTTTCTTTTAAATTCTAATGATACATATCTCTTTTTCAAAAATGTAGATAATGCGAGTTTTCAAATTATTTATGTTATATGTTCTGTTGTTGTTGTTTATCGGCAAAAGTACCGTTTAATATAAAGAGCATGCATTAAATAAAGCTTACATTGCAAAACCCTGCACCTTAATTTGCAGATTTAAATATGTATATGTAGAATTTTATAGTATTAACTCAGATTTGAATTCCACAAAAATAAAGCAGTGTATCTGCTGTAGATTATTTCGCAGTATGTAAATTACACGGATGTTCTGACCGGGCAACTACAACAATCACATGCTGAAAACTGATCAAAAATGTAATCGCTTGATACGTCACTGTAAAACATAGCATTATCATCAACTAGGCATGTTTAAATGTGCAGTTTATTTTGTTATGTATGGCGGGTGACTGTACTTACATGTATGAATGATGAAAGCCGTTATTTTTTTGCACACAGGTGTCGTTGGCAGTGTCAGTGAAATGTTATCAGAGTGAATAAAGCAGTCGTTATGAGTTCCATTAAAGTCGAAAACTATCTTTTATTTGAAGCGACAACACTCCTATTTTCACTGTTTTTTTCAATCAAAGAAATAACGTTATGTTATATAGCATTGACGTGAATCCAAAATAAATAATCTTACATTTTTCTTGAAGAAAGCGTGAATATAAAAATAGGTAGAGCTGTAAGTTATATCCTATTTCATATGACTTTACTCTGATTAAATTGAGGTATTGCTGCAGTAAGAAAAATCAGGCAGAATATCATTCTTTCAATTAATTTAACTAATGCTAGAGTAGACAAAGGTCAATATTCCACGTTTAATTCAAACGGTTCATAAGGTTTCTGTATACTCACAGATTCAACAGAGCTTGGGAGTAAAAACGTGTTTTTATATGAAAATAAAGTAACACATGTTCACGATGTTGTTAATTTAAATGAACGGTTATACACGCCATCTTCTTTCTTATGTCTGATCTATATGCCGTTGTTTTTGTGTCTACTGGTTTGTGTGATGATTTTAAATTTTCACTGGTTAAAGTGTTTCAAATGTTTCATGGCCGCAACATTCAATCATGTGTACTTTAAATCTATTTCCAAGCTTTAGCAGATATATTTCGTCATTTTGTTCTGTTAATAGTTATAAAAGAAATGTATTTATTAATAATCACTTTTATTTCTATTTTATTCATTCTTAGCTTAAGATTATACAGATTGAAAAAGCACAAGATAAAACGACATATTGCCAATGGCACGATAGAAACGGCAGCAAGCAACAAGTTTTAAATGAATATTTCATTTAATAAGATTGTTTAATGTTAAAACAATGTAAGCCCTTACAGAGTTTACAAACTTACCAACATATTATATATCTATAAGAACAAAGAAGCCTTTTTTAATGTTAAGACAGGACTCATGAAAGGAGAGTTTTAAAGGAAAATGAAAATTTCGAAAATATTTCCGAATGTCGCATAATAGGTTGGTGCATTGGTGATCTTCCAGACGAAATAATAGTGTTAAGATTATAATCTAAAATCATGAAATAAAAATATTTCCTTATGCGAGGTTCGCATTTCAATTACTGTAAAAATATATGTCCTTATTACAATGTCCTGATAAACTACCATTTCAAGATATTTATTCATTGTAATGCTAAAATTTTATCTCAATGGACGGAAATAAATATTTAATATTTAATTACTAATCGCCTGTGGTACAAATATAAATATAATGTATAAATATTCTAATGATAAAATATTTACCGATCATTTTTAAAGACTGTTCATATCATACAATAAAAGGTCGTAAATATGACTTTAGGTACAAAAATGTCCCTTTTTATTCTATCTTTTACACACGCACAGACGACGATGGACTTAATAGACAACATTATATGTTATATATAGTACTCACAAGTAAATTGTATTTAATATAGGATAAGTTAATCTTTTATACAGAGATGGTACTCTTTGTTAAAAATAAGAATACATAAAATGAAAATTGTTAATACATTTTATATTACAAGTAAAAATACCGAATAGACTCACCAATATTAATGGAACGTTTGGTTAACTAAACATTTGTAATAGAAAAGGTATAAGAAAGTATAAATCATCTTTGACTTGCATTGATTTTTCCTCTACTTTCCACCGATGAGTGCAAAGAAAACAATTACTGACAAGCTTCTTCTTTATGATGTTCCTATTCACCTCAATCCAGATAAAACTTAAAGCTTCTTCATCACTGGCACAGTCGAAAGAGTAATAAAAACGTGCCTGTCCTATTAAATACATATCAATCTTAGACAAGCATTCTCTTAAGTAGTTTATTTCTGACTGAAATACAAATGGTTACTGCATACCAAGTAAAATAGGAAGGAAAAGAAACACTGCGAATGTATGCAGAGTTGCCACATTGAACAAATAAACGTAAACAGTTTAATAAATCTGGATAATGGTATATATAATCCTCGAGATGATTTGTGCTTTCATTTGGCATGGTTCTTTTATAAATTGGTCTCAAAACAAATTACAGGAACGTGTCATTATATGACGACACTTCAGTACAAAAAGGAAAAATATATATCGCGATAAAAAATATGCGTTGCATACCTCTGTTTTCAATTGTTTTACCAGTACCACTTGGGACATATAAACCCCAATGATTTTATCGTAATGAAGACACCAAAACGTTAAACTATTGTTCATTACGTATGCCATTCTTTGTAGGGTAAAATGAATTAAAATCATTTAGCATTATTCCAATGTTTTAAAAAACTTAAAAAACTCCAAAAGCATGTTTTCAAGTGGTAATCCTTATTACTTTCTTCTTTATAATCAGTCTTCGCGGATTTTGTCTTTACATAAAAATATATGACAAAGTCCTATGAGCATTGCAACGTATACCAAACTCCGAAAAGGCACAGAACAGAGGTATTTCACATGCAAGCCAAGCGAAAAGTAAGAACAAATTTGTGATGAGTCATTTAACGAAAAGAGCAAACCCGACAGTTACCGCCTTGGAACGGTCAGTCGGCAATATGGACCGACTGGGGTGCTTAAGCCGGTTTTACAGAGCTCTAACCTACGCGTTCTTGAATGATATCGTGCAAAGAGATCTTGGCAAATATAACCACAATAAGTATTGTGTTGTTTTTATTTTTATTTTGATAGATTGAACTAATTATCAAACACTTCTTCAACAACACTTTGAAACTGAGAGGGTTGTGAGTCTAAATCCCATAAGAAACAAAATAAAATACGTTCGTTTTTAGCTTTTATTATTTGTGCATCACTACTATCGAAATAAGACCGAAAAACTGGTAACTGATATATTTACAGTTAAACAAAATCCAAACCACTGGTTAAAATTCGTTATTACTTAGTAGGATTGGCCAAATAACTCTATAGATATATGTGAAAAATTTTAAAACTAGTTTCTTTATAAAATAAGATCCGATGATTTTAAAATCAGAACCCAAGAAAAATATTTTACATAAAATCAGTAAATAAATCATTGGTTGGGAAATGTAGCAATTTCTTAGGTATTTTAGTATTTTAGGGTCCTTAATTCGAACATGGGTTATAGTGAATTTGTTTTATTTGTCAATGTTATCAGTTATTTCTAAAAATACAACAGTTATATGTTTTTGTAAAGCGGATACCGCAATATACTTGGACTTTCCTGATTTCAATAAGAGTTACCGTTCAATATAGATAGTAAATTACCAAAAGATTTGACGGTGATTGACCTCGTGCTACCCAATGTGGTAATTATACATCGCTCTTTCAAGTTTTACACAAACTAGTACTTACGTTGAAAATGCCAATGCTAGAAATCGGTTAATCACTACACATTTGGAATACGATGGATTCACATTCCACAAACTAGGGAGGCCTTTTTAAAAATACTTTCATCGTTTTCGCTTCCGTAATGGCTGCAAAAATACTGGCAGTGTACAAACATCTTCGTAAATGCTCTCCGGGTCAAGACAACTATGTAGCAGGACATAAGCCATCCTGATTTTGTGGACGTGTTTTACATCAGATTAACAAGATTAATTGTCTTAATAACATTTCTTACCTGTTTACAAAATATATCAGAAACTTTCTTTTCGTGACGGTTACAACCTGGGAATCCGTCAATGTACTGCATTGTTTGCAGTTGATTCTTTGACAGTCAAGAACTTGCTTTGTTTTTGAATTGAATGATGACCGGACAGGTTGTTGTAACTACATTACAATAATACATTCACTGAAAACCATAATACGGATAGTCAGTGATGTAAATCTGTCTCTTCATCCCAATTGTGTCCTACATAGGCGTGGCAGTCTCCATTCTATTAACGTGAGCTTGCACAGTATAATATAATTGCAGGATATTGTTAGCTTTTACTATTTAAATGTCATGTTCAGATAGCTCATGGATTTCATTACTTTTAAGTGCCTAAAAATAGTCAAGCAAGTATCGTATATGCTTCTATTCGCAGCTAGCTATCTTCATTTAGACAGGCTTAAAGTGTTATACGGTGTGGGATTTTATACCAATTATTAGTTAAACTTTCTACTTCCTACTTTACAAGTTATATTTTATATTCATTGAAAGTATAAAAAGTTATATCAAACATCTAAATAATTAAGCACCTTCTTTATAATAAAAGAATTTTCGTATTCCCAATCGCATTTGGTACAGATCATATTAGCATTCGTGTGGTTCTCTTACTTTGAATTCCTCGAACATGTTACACGAAGCGTTTGGTAACGAACAACAAGTCTTGTTAAAGAACAGTTGTGGTTTTCATGGTGCACCGTCACACTTAAGATAATTTAAAGGAAACAAGATATCTGAATATGATCTCCTTTGGCAATAAAAAAGAAACTAAATCTATCAATCTTATCTTATAAAGAATAGTCCAAATAATGAACAGTAACTGTGACTTGCTGTGTCATTTAGGAAGTTGCTCTAATTGATTGGACAAGATATCTCAATATGATCTCCTTTGGCAATAAAAAAGTAACTAAATTTATCAATCTTATCTTATCTTATAAAGAATAGTCCAAATAATGAACGGTAACTGTGACTTGCTGTGCCATTTAAAAAGTTGCTCTACATGATCGTTTAGATATATAGAGAACACTTAAAACTTGCAGAATTGTCCTGCAAAGTCATTGTGATCAGTATTCAGTTTTGTGAACCCAGAGACAAATAGCTAAACGTCTGAGATCCAGGGAATGACTGGCGACGAAGAATAAGTGTGCAAGGAAATAAAGCGAGAGTCAACAAAATTACGTAGAGTCCAAGCTAAGTCCTGTTGAAACAACACTTGAATCACCTTGACAGCATGCTGCCAGAAATTGGAGTTGAGGTTTTACTTTTCCTTTCATGGACATTAGACTTTGGTACCTCATTTTCATCTATACATAAACAGGATGATACAACCTTTTACATTCGGCTTGCATGAGAATCCCTCTGTCCTGTACGTTTTCAAATTTTAGTATCTGTCGCAATGCCCATAGGACTTTGTAACATTTCCTTATTCGTGATAACAACAATGTAACTTGTGCAGTATGGCGGTCGTAAAAAAGTTTCCCCATGCATGTTATTGTTGTTATCATTTAACTCATCCTCTAAGGAGTGTTACGTTCATTGTCCTTTTATGGACATTGCACCATGGTTCTTCAATTCCATGTACACATGGACAGGATGCTACAGCCATTTACATTTAGTTTATATGTAAAGCCATTTGTCCTGTGACTACGTTGCATTGCTCATAGAAATTATCTGTCATTTCTTATTCATTATCACTACAATGTTACCGGTGCATTGTGGCGGTCATAAAAAGATATCTCCATGTGCATGTAATATGTTTTGTCATTTAATTTAAATGCTATTGTAAATGTTACGTGCGTTGTTTTTTATGGACCTTGAGACTTTTCAAATTTTGGTATATGTTGCAATAATCAAAGGACTTTGTCACATTTTCTTATCAAACATCGTTCATTGTTGATGGTATCTGTGTTTGTATTGCTGTCATGGAAAATAATGGTCTATTATATCCTAGTGCATTGATGACAGGCCATGTTATTACTATTACTTTCTCAGGACTTTCTCGGGATAGCATATTGTTTCTACAAAATTGTCTGGCTTGGTATTTATTTAGTAATGGTTTTACTGTTTGTTATTTTCGTTTGATTTCTGCCAAGTCTACACTTTGAATAACAGCATTTTTCTTTATATGTTGGAGCACTTGAACAGTACTTGATGTTAATTTCAAAACATATCTCAGAATTCTTTACACACTTCTGACACTGGGAGCATAAGTATAGCCAGAACAAAACCTTCTTGCAGACTGGTCACTTGTGTCACTTCATTTCCATCGCTCCTGCTCCTACGGGGGCAGTGAAGATTACGCAGTTCCTTATTGTGTCTATGGTTTAATACACTTAGATACGACTTATAATATTGTTTCACTTCTATTTAGCTTGCTGTCTGTTTACTGTTTATCGTCAACAGGATAAATATTTCTCATCCCTTTAGTTACCTACTAGACAGAACGCCTCCAATAATTCAACTATATGGTGTTCTGTCACATTTCCATTTCTTTAAAATAAACGTAAATGTTTTTCCGCATTAAGCATTACATACAAAATTATATATTGCTTTCTGAAGCGTGCGATTTGGTAATTGTTTTGTTAGAGAAATGGTGTGTACGAATGAACTTATATTTCAATGTTATTCTGACGATCATTTCGAACAAAATTGACGATTGTTAAGGCTTGCAATGCCATATCACTGACTACCAGTTCGTCCTTGTCCTTTGTAAATGAACAATGGGATTACAGTTTCATTACGATATTATGCAATTCTCACTCACAACGACTCATTCTATGCAAGCCATGATATTGCACATACATTAATGAACGAGACATTTTGTTAGACAGGAACTATTATTTAGTATTTTGCCAAGGACATTATTTTTAGTCGAATTACTTTTGCACGTTTTTAAAAATTACTGTTATTTTAAAAGGAAAGATAACTTTGTGTGTATATTTACTTAATGCATGTGCTTTTTATTACTCATAGCTGTCTCAATTTGATGAGGTAATAGGTAAATAAGAAAAGGTCTTATCAAAATTTCCACAGATATCTAAATTTCATCCCCTCTAGAAAAAGGTGACAAAACACAGAGACGAGACATAACACACAAAAAGAAAACCATCAGTTACCGCCTCGGAACGGTCAGTCGGCAAAGGGACCGACTGGGGTGCTTGAACCTAGTTTGTGGAGCGCTTCAAACTGAAGGTTTTTCTATCAAACAAACAGTGAAAATAAACATATCCCATAAAAATGAAACGAACATTCAGCACTTGCATCAGGCGTTAAAACAGATACATTGAACTTATAAATATACAAAATATCTTGTAATAAAATAAACTATCAACATATGTACAGTATGTACAGTAGATAAAAGCCTTGGTAATCTATTTACTTTGTTTGTCACATAAATTCGGAAACCTTCTTTCTAATATTCCCGGCAGTCCTGGTAAGTTGCTTAAAATAAGATAAAAGTCAGGTGAGGACTAGGTAGAATAATATTGCAAATAAGTAGCCATAGAAAGACATTGCGCGGTAAAGCTCTTTAAGAACCAGTGAACATAACCGAATTATCCGACAATCAATCGCAAACGTCCCCTTCCGATAAGTTTTCTTAGTATTTAATCTGACCTAAAAGACGTCTTGTGACAGAAACAAAAATCCTTTTTAGTAACAATGTCCTTGAACCTTTCATGCAATACTATATGTATAAAAAAGGAAGCCATCCTTATTTCAATATTATTTTCTGTGCTTGAAATAACCTGTGGTGTTCCGGAATTGCAAAAGCTAGCTGTCAAAAAATAGCTATCATTCCGTTTATCGGTTTAACGTTTTATCACTGTCTTGCTTTTAAAGTACCCTCCGGTTAATGCCATGAAAAATGAGGATATTGATCTATCTGACCGTAATCGAATCTGTCAGAGAAAGAACGAGTCCATGTTAAAATCTGTTGCAAATGCACATCTTTTATTAATAATTTCACTAAACTTTTCAAAAGAACCAGGAAACGAATGTCTGTGCTGTAATTTAAATTAACAGATTTGTGTATCAATGGAATTCACATTACATTCGTCCAGCCATATTGCTCTCAATTAAAGGAAAAGGTTTGTAACGTCATCCTGTCTCCGCTACCCTTTCTGCGGACTGTTTTCGTTTCAAAAGCTTTACATCAAAATAATTTGTCTAGAAGCTGCTTGTCTATATTTAAAATACTAACTTATAGACGGATTATACCGTTAACTGATCGAAAGCTTGAGTGTTTAAGGAGATGTTATTGTAGCATATTAGGAAAAAATAAAAAACATTATAAATAAAATTAAAATACTTACATTAAAATTAGTAATTACATTGTTCCAAAATGTTGACGAAACAATAAAGAAAATAATAAAATCATTTATCATTTGATTAAGGGAAGATACAACTGTATACAAAATATACAATGTATACATTTAAAATCACGTGTTCTTTACAAGACAGGTTAAACAAAATATAAAAAAGATTATGATAATATTGTCGGATTGACAATGGCAATACCCACAGTAAACCATACTTATGACAAAGTTTTTGTTAATCTAGCTTATACTTACACAATAAACTCACATAAAACGTAGGTTTATACTGCACTATGTTAAAATACTGTGTCAATATAAAGGGCAAGATAGAATTTTTAGGACAAAATTAATAATAACCTATTGACGAACATCTTAGACAAACATCTCATATAACTCAAGGTGATGTGAAGTAAGCCTCTTCAATTGTTAGCCCTTCAGAGGAGGAAATATGACAAAGAAGGTTTCCACTTAATAAAATGAATTTTGTATATAATATACTTTTCATTTGAATGTGCGCGAATGAATCGTGGTATAGAACGTCTACTTGTACAAGCTGTAGTATACATTAAATAGACATATAAATTAGTATTTTCACTTTCGAAATAAAACTGATCATTTGCACTCTAAATGTCTCATTCCTTTTCCACAATTTACTCGTATAAGCCTTAACATATCATATGTATAACGCTTTTGCGCCAGGTGCTTACTGTTAATTGTCTCACTTTAATAGGGTATTTTCAGTTATACGATTTATCTGATAAAAAAAAGCTTTAGGAAGTGCGAAGTTGAATTGCTCCACAAACCAGATCTAAGAACCCCGGTCCGTTTACCGACTGACCGTTTCAAGGCAAAAAAGACCGTTTTTCTTTTTTGTGTGTTATGTCTCGTCTCTGTGTTTTAGGTAACTGTTACGTTAACCCTGTTTGCCTTTGCCTAAAAGTAGTTCTGATTTTAATATATGTGGTAATTTTTAATAGATATTTTCTTTGAAATTAAATTTAATTTAATTGTCACACCCTTTTTTACATAATCTTAATGTTTCAGTCTAATAAAAAAGCGCCAGAAATCCTTAGCGAGTTAAGGTGTTAAAAGGTAAAAGTATGAGAGATTACAGGGTGTAATTAGCAATAGTGTTTGCACAGTTTCTAAACTGAGCTTGAATTCGTTGGAAACACAAAACTATCCGGTGTCAAACCTCGTGCCACACTTTTGGATATCTGTTTATGATTGAAAAATTATGCGCCAGTTTAAACAAATCATTAAACTGTCTCACTATAAAGCCGATACTAGTGTCTTTTGTTTAATTTTGTCAGTCATATGTACTATATACTTCTGTTAATCACAAGTATGTATCACATTAATTATAAGTAGAATATTTGTCAAAATCTGACTAAATGCTACAATCAAAGACAGCTCTGACTGATTAAGAAATTAAATAGTATATTGTCGTATTTATGCACAAGTGAGTAATAACAATATTATATGCAGTGTTATATGCATTGCAAAATTTTATGAAAACGATTTTAACAATCCAGAGGTTTTCACAGAGCTATTTAAAGTACATTTTACATTCAACAGAAATAAAACCAGATTTTGGAGGGGAAGAAATAAATATTGCCTTCATCAGACAAAAACTATGGAACTGTCATTCCATTTTTAAGAGATATTCAGGAACATAAGGGCACTATTTTTAGTGTTGCGTGACCATTTATGTTCTTAACAGACAACACTGTAATAATAATAATAATTGAGAGGCCTTTGTGAAAAGCTTCTTTACATCGCATTTGCTTTTGTTGCTTTTTTACTCTTAATAAAATAACGCTCAAGATTTATTATAAATACGATACTGATGCCATTCGTTTAATCTTGATCTGAACCCATCAAACACACAATGTGTTCCTTCATGTGATTTTGTCAAATCATTTTATAAAAAAAACAATCGTTGGTGTTCTAGCTGAAAAGTTGTTTTCGTTCATGTTTTATTAGGGATAAACATCAAAATGTTCTCAACACGAAAAATTAGAATGAATAGAGAATATTATTTAAGTACAGTAAACTGACGGCAAAGTGTAAAGAAAGGTCGACTTAAAATGTAGACAAATTATAGATTTAATAAATAAGCATAAACTTTTAAAATGCTTTGCATGGTTAAATTGATAATTGAGAATAGCCATTCCAAAAGCAATGACGTTTTATACCAACAATGTGTTGATGTCGTATTATCAAAATTGAAATGTTAAGTTTTAAAATAAACAAGACGGATATTATCGACGTTAAGAAAACAATCCAAACAAACAAACAAAATATAGTATTTTAACGCCATTATATGAAATGATAGATTTCTTTCGTATATCGTTTTAGATGTACATGGATACATTAGCATATAAACGTACACAATTATCAATTAAATAGTGGTTTAATAATATTTCTATCGCATTACACACAAGTTTAATACTTAAGTAGATACAATTTGAAAAGCCATATCTAGTTCAACGAGTATAGTTCATATACATGTAAACATTATACAAATAAAGGTTCATGTAAATAAACAGAGCATAGCAAGGTTATTAAAAAGGTTGTCCTTTGATCAAATGCTTTTTACAGCCAGTTTCAAATGTATTTGTTTACTAGTACAAGAAAATAATTCACGAAATCTCAAGGTTTTATCCAAACGTATGGCTTTATGTAAATGTTTCCCAATTCTATATTTACCTGACATTCTAATACATAATGTAACTCTTTTTTAAATTTATGACAATGTTTACATTTTATTTCGTTGACTGGTAGTAGTTGAGGTTTGCGCCATCGCATTCTATTTCCAGTCTATGTCCAGACACTTTGGATTTTGTCAATTCGAATCTGTATTTATGTATTGATACTATATCTAGATACATTTTAAATTCAGCAAACAAACAAAAAATTACGCAGATGTCTTTGTTGAATTATTAATTTCCATATGCCATTGTTGAATATAATAATTTTTATTCTTTATTCATAGACATTTATAAAATAATAGACGTTTTTTTTATTCTTTGGTATAACAAAGCTTCACTAAAACCATATGTTTCAAGTATTATTTCATATATGTCTTCCAAAATATCATGTTTGTGACAATATTTCAATATCATGTAACATCACAAGAAGTTATGTTTGATGTCTGTTCTGTTTCCACTTAGGTATATTTTGAACCAATATTTTATTATTCTCACTAGCCTACATGTAACTTGTCCGAGAGGCATTCTACGTAACTCTCCATATACAGATGACTTCTGTATTTGGGTTTTAACGCCAAGATATTGTTTACAGAAAAACAAATGTAAACGTTCAAATGTCGTTCAATGTTGTATTCCCAGATTTTGTCGCAATAATTAAGAATTGGTAGAACGAGTTTATCAGACTGTTCCAATGGGGTAACCGCTTGTTCTTCTTTTCGTGTATTATGTCTCGTCTCTGTGTTTTGTCACATTAACATTTACCATATAGGACCATTTCTTATTTGCCGATTGATTTCTTGAATGTTTTTATGAGTGGTTAATTCTCGAATATTATTAGCAAACACACACGCGCACACACACGCACGCACACAAACACACTCACATACACACACGAACACGCATATGCGCGCACAAACACACTCACACACACACAGACATATATATATATATATATATATATATATATATATATATATATATATATATATATATATATATATATATATATATATACCAATCAAAACTATGATTTGCTTAAAGTGGACATTTTTTCTAAATATCAGTTGCTATTTAAAGTGTTTTTGGTTTTGATCTATGTTTTAGTCTAGAACACGTAAATACTTTAACCGTTTTTAAAATAAGATATCAGATTGTCAATTTACCTGTTACAGTGTGTCTTTCTAGGTATCGACGTTAACTTCAAACCTGCTTTAGATCAGTTAATAAAAATGTTAACGTAGAATCAAAGCCAAAGCAAATTAGGTAAACCACGGTCATTTAAAGGGGCCCATTAAATTTACATCAATTGATCATGTAGTTGTAGGAAAGACACCTTTCATTGAAATTAAGAACTTCAGTTTTCTTACGAACAGAAGAAAAGGACGCGTTCAATATTGTCACTCAAAAGTTGAGCGGGACAAGCATGCCTTTGCAGGTTTCGATTTTCCTGATGTGGAGGATTAGGTAACTACCTAGGTCAAGCGTAACGTCTAGTGCAATTACCAATGGTACTAGTTGTTCACCGCAATACACAGTAAACAAATGTCTTGTGCCTTTAATGCCCTCGCTGTACGTGTTTGCAATAGCAATGCTTTACTGCTCGCACACATGCCAACTTGAGTCATAAATAATACCGTCAGACGAACAAAGTACATGCAAAGATAACACGCCATGTGTAACCTCCATGTACTGTCAAGAAAAGTGATGAATAAACATGTGGTTTATGTAATTTATATCTAATAGAACTGCCATAGTTTTATTAAACAGTCATGTGTTTGAAAGAAAACGGTGTATATGATTTAAATACATAGAATCGAAATGTTAAAACTCCCAATGTTTTGTTGATTTTATTAATTCCAAATTAATAAGAATATATGACAAAGTCCTATGTTTTGTCAATTTTACTTGAAAAGTAATTTCCCTGTTTTGTTGAAATTTAAGATTGTTTTGTAAGGTGCAAATGCTTAATTCAGGATATTAATTAGTGCTTTGATGTTTGATCCAACACTAAAGTTTCAGTCAACAAGTTGCTTTTTGTCATTTCTCACTCTACCTGAAGTCTTTGGCTACAAACGTAATTGCGCATTACATACAAGTGCATGTGCTATAAATAATACATGCATATGTTTTACGTGTCAAGTACATAAAGCCTTTTGAAATTATGTTTATAATTTGCGGCATAAACATCACAGTTTACTAAGTAGCAATCATTGTTGGTTTATATGACATTCAAATCCCAAAGCCAACTTTCAAACACCTTGACATTTTGTGTTATCATGTGTACCAAACATGTCTATAGAATGATGGCACCACATCTAACTGCTTAAATAACAAATTTCTAATAGGCCAATCGTCTGATATCTGCTTAAGTAGTCCGCTGTTACGTTGCACTTTCTTTTTATCCAGAATAGTTCTAATTCGATATAATGCTTCCTTCAGGCATCACACACATTTAATGATATACAATGTAACTCTTCTAGATTACTTCTGCACTTCAGAATATACCTGACATTACAATACAATAATTGCATGTTACTTAACAAAACGCGCTTTAGTGCTTCTAACTCTCTCCATGTCGAGGTTTTAACCATTTCGTGTTCTACCTATGCGCGAATCACAACAGCTCCCTTAACAATGCAACCTTTGATTAAACAGGCTTCCGTTAAAACCGTCTGATTACAAAAGCTCACTTCCGGGAGCTCAAAACGACAATCTAGTGTACTGCTCACTCCCGGAAGCCCTCAACGAACCACCGTTTTTGCACTGCACACTTTCGGGAGCTCATGACGACCATCTATTTTTGCACTGCACACTTTCGGGAGCTCATGACGACCATCTATTTTTGCACTGCACACTTCCGGGAGCTCAAAACGACAATCTAGTGTACTGCTCACTCCCGGAAGCCCTCAACGAACCACCGTTTTTGCACTGCACACTTTCGGGAGCTCATGACGACCATCTATTTTTGCACTGCACACTTTCGGGAGCTCATGACGACCATCTATTTTTGCACTGCACACTTTCGGGAGCTCATGACGACCATCTTTTTTTGCACTGCACACTTTCGGGAGCTCATGACGACAATCTATTTTTGCATTGCACACTTCCGGGAGCTCAAAACGACAATCTAGTGTACTGCTCACTCCCTGAAGCCCTCAACGAACCACCGTTTTTGCACTGAACACTTTCGGGAGCTCATGACGACCATCTATTTTTGCACTGCACACTTTCGGGAGCTCATGACGACCATCTATTTTTGCACTGCACACTTTCGGGAGCTCATGACGACCATCTATTTTGCACTGCTCACTTTCGGAAGCTCATGACGACTATCTTTTTTTGCATTGCTCACTTCCTAGAGCTCCGTACAACACCTTTCTGCTCCGCTCACTTCCGGAAGTCATGTATGATAACTAACTGAACTGGTCACTTCTGAGAGTAATGCTTTATTTTGAATGTCTGCGTCAAGGAACATACTATTTATAACATGTGAACATACGCCCTAACTTAACTTACATTCTGCTCGATGTACGGATTCAAACAGTATTTTGTAGAAATCCACCGTAACCGACTGAACTAGCATCTGTAAGTCTGCGTGATTTTTCTACATAAACTTGCATTTGCTGTTCATATTTCGTACACTTCGCAACCAAAATTTCAATTCCCCTATTGGCTTAGGCAAAGCTTTAACATAAAAATTCCAGTTGACTCTGCTGCTTATTTCTTTATGAAAAATATTTTGCTTTGAGACTAACTATTCTACCAAATATATTTAGAAACGAAATCATCTGTCTAATATCAGATATCAAAAGCTTAGCTGGAACAACGTTCAACCTATCATTATCAAATTGATACAAAATAGACCTTAATACATCTTCTAGCCTTGAAACTCTTGCTTCTGATACAAACATTTTGTTTACATTATAATTGAGTACATAACGTAGCTATGTAGTCGTTCTTGTTGGTTGACACTTGCATTTATCTTCAGCAAGGAGAAAGCCAAAATAATTTAGATCTTGTAGTACAAAATTAGTTCTAAGGCAGCCTTGTAATTGACTTGCCCGCCAGTGCTGTCGTCTAAACACATCATGATCTTATAACTCGTTGTTCTTCAACCAGAACTCTCATCACCTTAGTAAATATGTGATCTTTTTCAATGGCAAAAGTTAACGAATTGAAATCGAAATATTTCCCCGTATCCTCAAATATCTAACTGAATCCCAAATAGGTAAGACGATGATCAGAAATTTAAATGTGATGGTATGCCCTTGGAAGATCGAAAGTAAACAAAAAACTTCCGGCTTCAATTACGCTGTTACCTATCTATTATATTTTCTTGACTTTAAAAATGTGCAATTTGGATTTATATGTCTACAACCTAAAAGTAATCTTGCTTTGTTTTTTTTTTTTATTATATGCCACTGTTGACTGATTAAAAACGTATGGTAGTTGCGAAGCTTCTGAAATTATACCTTTATTTAATAAACGTTTTACTTCTGAGGTAACAAAAGTGGAATTGTCTTTGCAGATTTATTGCTCTTAGTTATCATACGATTTGGCACCACTTATAAAAGCCACTTTTAAAAGCAACTTATTTCCATTCTTAATTACTCTATCGAATATCTAATATATAACTATTTTCGGTCACTGACCGCCATTTGCTATTACACTGTCTCAATTTTCCGATTGGACTGCGATTAATACTAACATAAGTACATTTCTCTTCTCCTCTGAATTTATACCATTGCATTTCCTATATGTATGTTCATTACAATATTCTGTAGCAGATACATATTGTGTACAAACACTTACGTTATTATTTGCTAACTTGGAAGGACTTATCTTAACATTTGGCTGTCTGTTCTCGTTGTCTTTAGTGCAACTTGGTGCTCAGACGTAATTTGGATTTTAACAGCACGGTAGCTTGCGTAGAACTGACCACCCTATCTTAACCACATGCTTATTCACGCTACAAACAGCCTGGTCACTTACAGTCAATGATAGCCCATTGTTAATTTAATGCACTATTACGACATACGTTCGGAGCTATACTCGTAACGCGCAAAGATAAAACGGAGCAAATTGTGATACCTTTATGGACTGTAATACGAAAATCAACAGACTGTAAACCGGTGTAAAGGTTCCTTAGCATGTCGCAGTTTGGATGCGACAAGTCTGTTGATCCTTCAGACGCCCTATCACACATTGTATGAATGTCATGGTATGTAGAATAACCTTTAAAATCAATTTTGTCATTTTCCTTCAGAATATCTCCTGAGGGCATAGCACAGCTGGGTTTAAAATGGCCAATAAAGGTAGAACTTTATTAAAGTTGGTTCTAATACTTCGACAATTCCAATATAATATTTTGTTATTCATGGGATCATATTAAACATTTGGACTGGCGCTTTTTACTTTTTTATCAGATATGGAAGTCTCACTGACGAAGCCGTCCATATCATCCTCGCCACTCAAAGAGCTTAACTTGTTCGCATCCTTAATGGGATCTTTTTAATTCTTTTAGTTGGCGTCCAGACGATGGGTCGGTATTAATTAATGGATAAATTGGTTTACGTTATTTATTGACGTTGTGTTATTGTCGGAGTATCTGTTTGTTTTGTAATCGTGTTTGGAGTTTTTGTCTTGGAAACTGAGTCTGTTTAGGTTTGAGCATCCTTTATGGTTTTCGGTATAAGATTTGATGAATGGGGAGTGGGATTTTGCTGGTGTTTCACGTAATTTTCTTGCTTCGGGAAATGAAATTCGCTTGCTGGTTTTGATAAAAACCTTTTCCTATTCTTCTTTCCAAAGTTCACATGAATCTGATAATGCTGGGTGGTCTTTGCCACAATTTGCACACTTACATGCTATTCATGAAAATGCATTATGTTCCTCTCCTGCAATACCGCACTTGCCACAGACTTTTGTATTTTACAATCACTTTTGTGATGACCGAAATTTTTACATTTGAAGCCACGCATTGGGTTAGATACATATATTTCTTCTCTGCATATACTTCTAAACAGCATGGTCTATTTTCAGCGAAGTTTTACCGCACTGCATGAATACAGCCGGCGTATTCTAGGCCCCATATAGCGTCGTATATCTCCTTATATCTATATATGCCTGTCACGCTTGTTTCTTGCCGCTATTGGCAGTAAACGAAAACGAATAGAGTGGGATTTCATTTTATTGTGTTTTCCTGTTTCATGGAGTCCCACAGGAAAGCAATTGTTGTTTTTTTGCGTATTTCGTTATTCTTGTTTAATATTGACAAACGGAAAAGCGATTACACTGTGCCTTTTCCGTTCTGTCTTTCTAGAAAAATAAAAAGGAAAATAGAAAGGACAACATAAATATGGTCCGTCTATATTGAAAATCGATTGGCCTCTACAATTTATTATAATATCAGCAGTGCGCTCACGATATTAACTGAAAGTTTTCAACTATAAAACCTTCGTTACGCGACTAAGTGAAGATTAGATCCAACATGTGGCACGTGTTTATACATCTTGAATACATTATTAGCTCATTTTGGTTGCGTGAGTATATATTATAGCCAACAGCACGTAAAAATAAAAACTTCGCATTATTTTCCTGATTTAGATTCACTAGTGGAAGTAGTTTGCCTGAAACATCACTATATTTTTAACATATAAGGATGCTATTCTTTTACGTAAATTATAATACGCAAGAGTCCAGCAACAACAACATTAACAACAGTTTTTTTCTGTTTGTTTTTTTCAATACATTCATCAGTATTGTTTATCAACATGGACATATGTGTTGATATCTTTACCATTTACATAGCAAACGTTGTTTCGGGGTGTTTATTTGACAAAAACCATAGCTTTGTGCCGACCTCTAACGACTAAAGTTTCTATAAGGATCTGCCAGCATTTCTACACTCGCTTTGTACAAAGGAGAGTTGTCTATCGTAATGGAGTACGTAGAAGAGAATTTACTTTTTGAACTGCTATTAATAACAAGACGTAATAAGTGAGCAGTAAACTTGCCAAATTGTTAAACGTAGTAATCTGTCATAATGAATGAATTATGACATGATGGCACTTCCCTGCAAAGAAATTCACCAAACGGCTGAGAATTATTTCACTGGTTGCTGCATTATTGTCTCAATCCACGGAACTTTTCTTCACGAGACACCCCTCATCATAGCGGCACCAATTTACAAAAAGTGGTTCTGGTCTGGATTGTCTCCTTGCACAATGTAAGTGTTCATTCGATTGGCTTTAAAACAGGAATATTGCTGAAACATAACATGTTTTCGTTATTTTCTTTCGAGTACATGCGATTGTGTATGAAAGATAACGTTCTATGGCAGTAATATTTTTTCGACTTGTATAAACAACATTCTTCATTTCGTCCATCTTCACATGAACAGGATGCTACAACCATTTATTCGCCTCTGGTCATGTTTGTTCATGATTCAGAAAGTTAATTTTATTTGAGGTCAACCATTTTTGTGTTGTTTTTCAAATCGAAATAATACCATATTCCTTTTCTGAACACTATGTGGACATTATTTTTCGATGACGTCACTGCTTTCGTCATAACGTATAGAAAATATCAGCGCATGGACATTTTGTTTTCAAATAGATCGTTTTTCTTTTCGTTGCTTGCATTTGAGAAACTCGTCAGGAAGTGCGAGGTTAGAGCTGTGTAAGACCGGTTTAGGCACCCCAGTCGGTCCATATTGCCGACTGACCGTTCCAAGGCGGTAAATGTCGGGTTTGCTCATTTCCTTAAATGACTCATTACAAATTTGTTCTTACTTTTCGCTTGGCTTGCATGTGAAATACCTTTGTTCTGTGCCTTTTCGGAGTTTGGTATATGTTGCAATACTCATTGAACTTTGTCATATAATCGTTTATAGTTACTGCATTCTATTCGTTAAATCTGTATTTTTATAACAAACAAAACGGATATGTTCGCTGATATACCTCGAAAACATAGAACTACTTAGATTTAATTTGTTTTAAGTTAAGGCGCTTTTTATACATTTATATTTAACATTGGTTAATGTTTAAAATATGTTGGTTCATTCGCATTCAATATACTTCTTTAAATTACATGATGCACATGCTTAAACCAAACAACATGAAGGTATGTACGGTCTTTCGTCATGTTCCAATAAAAATAACACAATGAAATAAAATCTGAGCGTTCAGGCTTTTCTTCTTAATCTTTGCATACACAAAGAAATTTGTTATTGTAAAGCATTAACCTTGACTTTAATCGACAGGGACTTTCTAAAGTTAGTTGCTTTTTACAACATGTACTTTAGTATAACATAGGCAATTTAGTGGATCGTATTCGAAGATAACATCTGCATCTGGTTCACTGTTACAAAATTTATTTAGGACTGAGCCAACCCATTCACAAGTGTCGGTGGTTTGGACGTATATTCTGTCTTCTGTACTTCAATTCTGTCTAAACACGAACATCCATTAAAATTTCCCCTTTTCTGATTCCTTTTTATTATTTTTTTTTCAAATACTTATGTATGTAATTTCTTTATCAATCGAGTATTTTACGTCGCTAGGAGACGTCTTCTTTCATCTCAACACAATGCGGACATATTTAAATTATTAAATTACTTTTCAATTTACGACCTCAAGACATATACTTTGATCTTAGTATTCGTCATCATTTGTTCTGTCGCTTTCAAATTGGTCCATTACCTTTAGAAACTTGAGAAACCCATCAGCACGTGCTACATGAGAAATCTGTACACCGACTGAATTTGTGCTTTTAAAGTAATACTTGCTGCAAAACGTATAAGATCGTGTCATGTTTTATATCCAGAGATCAGGTGTCCAGTGTTTTGCTTTAATAAAGGGTAAACAAGAAAAGGTCAAATATGAATTACCACACATATTTAAATCCTAACTATCTGCAAAACGTATAAGATCGTGCCATGATTTTATATCTAGGGATCAGGTGCCCAGTGTTTTGCTTCAATAAAATATAAATAAGAGAAGGTCAAATAAGAATTGCTACAGATATTTAAATCTAAACTACATCTGGACAAATGCAAACAGAGTAAATGTAAAATTGACATAACGCATTTGATACAAGGTTTACGTGCATTTCTCTAAGGAACTATACAAGCGCTGCTGTAATCACACTTATCCGATGTTAATCCGACCGAGTTTGATCCATTGTGGAACTGAATCGGAAACTATTGTGTGTGAACTATTTAAACGAAGATGAGCCTTGGCGAAGAGTTGGGATTTCCCCCTCTTACATCTATTGCAATGATAAGTTTTTTCTCACTGAATCACGAAAGACACAAATTGACTTGAACTTTTGTGCATAATACCAAATTTGAGATATATCATATGAGATATTTATGAGATATAATTTGAGATAACATCACGACTACATCCTTTTTCTATTAGGCTCATGTGCAGAATAATGTTTGTAGATAAAATTGTGTACAATCTAACTAATATCATTTTTATGCATAAAAACATTTACAGTGTACCTGCAAGTTCAGCCTATAAATTCCTGTTATAACCCTATATATGTTGTTTATTGACTGAATGGTATGACGTCATCCTTTAACTTCCTGTATATACGTCAGGACAACGTCACACACATATTTATTTACTTTTACTATTTATACATGACTCATTATTTATTTTTTCTTTGAAATGTTTGAATGAGAAAACATTTCTACATTTTTGTCTACTTTTTACGCTACATGATTCTGTTACGGAGTAGGATTACAATTTTACGTGCATCACCCGTGTGAGAAAACGTATATGAGATAAGGTTTTCAACAAAGGGCATTTTAGAAACATATTTTAAAATCAACTATATAGTTACTGACAAAAGGTGTTACGTGCCAAGTTCCACGCATATCAAATGCTATTAGATATTGTTTGGATCATTTGTTGCGACATAAACATCAAACATGCCACGTTTGACGCATATCAAAAGCTATTTAATATACGTTGAATCATTTGTTGCGCCAAAAACATCAAACGTGCCAGGTTTAACAATATCAAATGGCTTTAGATATATCTTGGATCATTTATTTTGTCATCAAACTTAGCTCAATAAAAGGCTTGAATGTTAGATGTGAATCTAAGGAAATGTAGAACTGTATGTTTACCTTAATTAAACCTACAAAAGCCAAATGTTTTTTGTTTTTTTATCTCAGATAGTGTTAGTCACGCAAGCATAACAAGATAAGAGCATTGTAACATATATGGCAAATCAATGTTGTGAGCACTTCTCAGTAACAGCAATGATTACATCTAGTGCCGACATTTTGTGTGATGTTTTAGTACATATACTATAATAACGAATCTAACACATGTTGTCTCGTCGAATAAGAAAAAAAACAGTTAAGACTGTCGATCAATTCACCCTGTTATACGTTGCTGAAAATAGAGAATGTGCTTATGACTTTTTTGTGACCTTTTTGCAATATAATGTAATCTTAGAGTATCGTTATTTACAGTTAGTTTATAAACTTCTCTCAGAGAGTTAACTTGTATTGATTTTACAAACCTGTTACCCATAAACATTGCACAGTACTTTAATTCTTGGCCCATTTATGTTCTGGGAATCATAAGCGTAAAGCATCATGTTGCAGCAGCAATTAGGTTTATTTGTCTCACTTCATTCGGAAGTCTTCGAGTAAATCACGAATCATTTCTCTGATGAATGTAGATAGTCGAAACACCTCGGTCACATTCCAAAAGTGGAACTATTTTCTGCCAGATTATTCTTAAGTACTATACTATCTCCGGTATCTCCGTCCCGAGTTGTGCCGAGAGCTGACAGATGTCAAAAGGAAAATGGTAAGGCGGAATCAAGCGTCGTCATTTTTTTATTTAACTAATTTCCGTACATCTGTTACTTACATTTGAGAATTTCCATAGAAACTACATTTTAGGTGAAATCTTGAGGCAAACAAAATGTCGCGACTCTGGAAGTACAATTGCGCCAGGTAGATTTACGTCATGATCTACCGAGAAAGCAATTACCCGAGGAGTTCTAATCGGCCCAACTTAAGTTCGCTACAGTGATCAAAGGTTATGCCGTTTGTTTTCATGGAGTGTACTAATCCACTTTTCACCTGTTTTGTCGTTTATGCCACTGTGGACAATGTCGTTGAAAATTTACATTTATTCTATTGGTGCTTGTGCATTGTATTTTCAGTATTCTTAAGGCGGTTACAGTTTTCCGTACGTAAGAGGCATATAGATTCATACAGCCGGCTTTGTGTATTGACAGTAATGCGTTACATTCGAGCAACATCGTGTTGTTTCTGACATACTTGATGCATAAAGCCGCATACGCAGTTCAGATAACTAGGTTGTGAACTAATATCGTTACATTTTTAAAAGTGCTGCTGCGCGTTTGATTCTTACAGCCGAAAGATAACACTATCTTTAAAAGGTGCTATCCGACAGTTTGCTTTTATGTTATTTGTTCAATCCCGTATGAGTGCAGAAAGCTTCTTACACTAGTAAGGAAAAATAATAATAACACTGTTTGAGTGAAAATGGGTATTTATTGTAAAATACCATAAACTAATATTCTAAAACATTATTTTTTCTTATCTGGGGGCAAAACGCCGCCCAAATACATTAATGTCAAATACATACATGTAATATAAAGAAAAATGAAAAAAAAAATAATAATAATAATTCTGGGAACCAGACAGAGTGGTGGAGGTAAGGGTGGAGGTGGTTGAATCGAAAATTTAAACTTGGCTTCCAAAAGGCTGACGCTAAAAAGAATGGCGTCCAATTGAACCCATTGGATGACTGGATCATGTGATCTGTATCTCGATTCTGATTGGACATATGAAACATGTGATCTGAAACCTCGATCTGACTGGTTCCCATATTAACATCATGTACAAGTAATATATACTTGACAAAGAGAACGATTAAAAAATACATAAATTATTTTATGTTCATAAAATGTATTTATGTTATTTGTTCAATCCCGTATGAGTGCAGAAAGCTTCTTACACTAGTAAGGAAATATAATAATAATAACACTGTTTGAGTGAAAATGGGTATTTATTGTAAAATACCATAAACTAATATTCTAAAACATTATTTTTTCTTATCTGGGGGCATTTTATCAAATTCAAAATCCCATGCTTAAGTCTAAATAAGGACGATTTTGAACATCACGTCAATTGATAGGCAGCATAAATCTTTAGCTCTAAATTTTCATTCTATCTGTAATGATTACTCCTCGAAATAGACCAAGACATCAGAGTGAATATCCGGATGATAATATAACGTGATCTCATAGTTTTCTTAATTAAAAATAGGTAACAGTGCACCATGCTCCGATAGAAAAAAACATGTTAATAATGACAAGTGTTGTGTTTGCTTATATTGTTAAGCATGTATGATTATTTGTTAATATCTTTATTAACAAAGAGCATTTGTCGTTTCGGTATATTAATCAAACAAATTACATTTGCCACAGGTTCTACATGTTACAAATAGAATTATTTTAAAGGATAAATCATAAGCCAACACAACTAAGACAACCAGACATACATACATTCAGGACAGACTGATGTCTCTCCTCCTACAAATTTCTTGAAATCCTGCAATCCTTAGTCAGAACATGTATGTGTCTTACTATTAACCAGAATGTCATTACTATAAAAATAATATATATCACAATAATAGTTCCTAAAAAATGAAGCTTTATTTGACACTTTTACAGTGCACATGTCCAATTTTTTATACAAAAATGCACTTTCAAAACGAAAAGTCAATGTTAGAAATAAATTGTCAGCGCAGTTAATGATAAAGCTTCAGCAGGTTTGTGTGGATGTGTATTCGGTGTCTGACCTTTCTTATCTGTTTTGATACACTTAACCATTGACTACACAAGAGTTTAAACGTTTCTGCTTGAATATGCGACGGCGCACTGCACAACAATAATCCAAAACAAAGCGGTAAAATATCTAAAAGGTGTCGTGCATGCTGTACATTTATCTTAGGTTGATGGAGTAACGACCGCAGAAGTAGAAATATACGCGCTTCAAACCAGCCTCGCTGTGGGTTTAACTCTTTAGCGATGTGACTTGGTACGACGCGTTCGAGGCCAAACGGTAACAGTCGACGACTTGTAATTTCTCACCGCGTGAGGTCGAGTCCTGGTCGGGGCGATAACCTTCCTGTGGAGAAATTTGTTAACATGCGGTACGCCGATAGTTCTGCTTAGACTTAAGTCTGTGATTTTCACATCGGTGCTATGTAACAAAAACCGAACAAACATGTGGGAGGATATGCACAGAATTACAACTTTTTGTCCCTTCTTTACCAGTTTACTTATTTTCATTTCATGTTTCGTTACAAATACAATGGTTACTTAATTAATTGACAAGCAAAACAATTATCTTTGTTGTTAGGGTGACGTATTCATTGCTACGTCAGAAGCACCAAAATTTGTTAAGTCAAGGGGCTTATTGACATAGATCCGAGAGACAGAGACTAAATTATTCCTATTTTTGCTGTTATTTTATATCAGTTATACTTATTCCTCTTGAACCATTTATCTGTTGAGGTTTCTCAAAGTAGCTTTAATGTGATCTTCCTTTTTTCATATCATGGTATTTTGCTTGAAGACACTGTGATAAAATACATCTTAAAAAACACACGTGATTTATTTCTTGTATAAAATAGCGGGGATCAAATTCTAAATAAATGGTAATAACAAAATATGGCGCATATGTTTGAGAAGCTTCTCTATTGGAAATAAAAAGAGTTTCATGATTAAACACTATTCTAGTTTTTCTATATTTATCTGTGACATGCAGGTGTTTACTGTTAGTTGTGTTATTTTGACGAGATATATCTTTGTGTACACTTTTTGTTTGATAGAAACACATGCAGGAAGTGCGAGGTTAGAGCGCTCAACAAATCATGTTTAAGCACCCCTGTCGTTCCTTTTGCCGACTGACCGTTCCGAGGCCGTAACTGCTTGTTTTTCTTTTTGAGTGTTATTTCTCGTCTCTCATTTTTTATCAAATTTACGTTATTGAGTGCTATGTCACATTTACATTTACCCTGTTTGTCTTGGTCAAGATGTAGTTTAGCTTCAGATCTGCGGTTATATGATAAGAAGTTTTCTTATTTATCATAACATTTGGCTTACACTCTAGTTATATCTTGATACCAAACCTCCCCAGAAACAATTTAGAAACCCACAATATTAAGGGTGAGCCTGACCCACGGACCCCGCCAGCGGTCCTGCGAACACACCATACCATGCCTAAGCCCCTGATTATTTTCAGCTTCTTGGCAAAAGCCTATTTCATCCATACTTAAAAGGGTGGGTAGGGTAATTATGTTTAGGTTACATGTAGAGATGTGGGCAAATAAGTAAATACAGATAAGAAAGTATGCCCTTTACAAATAGGTCTTTTGCAGGCATTATTAATAGGTAGTTGCGGATTGCATTAGATGAAAAGGGATCGCACGATAAACGGGACCAGGCTACTCCTTCCTCCCAGGTTGAAAATAATTGTTGTACAAAGTTATTTATTGTTTGTCGTGATATCACATCATTTTCCCGATACATTCTGCATACAGACAGACAGGCATTCATGCATGCATGCATTCATACATTCATATGCACACACAAACATACATACAGACAGACAGACACACACACACATACAAACATAGAGACACACAGACACAAGGACAGACAGACACACACATATACAAAGATCCGCTACACTACTTTCTTCTTTTTATTTTATATCATTAATTTGTTGATGATTATCTTTATATATTATGAAAAAATTTCATGCATATTATTAAATACTTATGCAAAAATAACTGTTATATTTGCAAAATAATCAAGTATCAATATATATTTGATAGGGGAGTGAAATCTAACAATTCAATAGTAACAGGAGTAAGAGCCAAAATATTGATACAAGGGAAGCAACTGTGGCGAAAAGGTCAATATTATTGACTGATTGTATATCTTTTTGAATACCCCCAAACCCCAACCCCAACCTCACCCCCACCCCCGTTATAGCCTATTATTGACATTATAGCATAAATAAGCTTATTGGTAGTGTCAGAGACCGATATAATGGGTCAAAGCAAGGGAAATAAGGGAAATGCAGAGTTTCAGGAAAATTGACCTAATTGGTAATGAAAAAACGGCCAATGAAAAAACGGCCATCATCCCTCCTAAGCCGACCCAAACGTTAACAATGAAAAACTAAACGATACTCCTTTGGGCCAAAAACGTCAACGTAGATCAACTGTTGGGGTTACACAAACAAAACTGGTCCTATTTCTAACACTGTGGCCAAGGAAACATTGATAAGCATGACAAATGTTGAGAAACTGATTTATTTGACATGATGACACTAGTAGTCTCCATTGATAGTAAACTAGAAATCATAAACCAAACATTGAAGCTTGTAGCAGGCTAGTTGAATCCGTCATCTCATCTGCATGCAAGCTTACGCAAACTCCAACATTAGCATTAGTTGCGATTTCATCTGAGATCGGTACTACAGTCTACACGGATATGTGTCCCACCAGCTATCCGAGAGGAACAACCTTTCCCTCTTTTAGAGAACAGATTCGAGGTCATAATGGCACGCACAAAACTGCAAGTATCTCAGGCAGGTGCAAACTGTAATGATGACTACAACAGAATGATGCATGATAAGTATAAGCAACGGAGATAAAACTCTAGTCAACGCAGACCAGAAGTCATCAGTGGTTAAGATGAATCACCCCCCACCCCTCTCAAGCTCCTTGAATCAAACACAAGAATGCAGGGCCCTGGAATGGCGGCAATGCTTCTAATGGTGAAGATTCTTCTACTGTTGACCATCAAACAGAATCTGTATGTGTAAATAGTGTTTTCACCAGTCATCTGAACACAGAGTAAATAAGCATTGCTTAAGGTTGCTAAATGTATTTAAGAAATGTACATTCAAACATATATCTTTTTCTGCATTATGTTGTTTTGGGGAAACCTTTTGAAAAATAAACATATTCAATAAAAGTTAAACAAGATACTAAGCATAAGTGCCGATATGAGCCAACCAGTGAGAATCAGTATTCAAAGTATCTGCAAAGAATTAACAGCAGACATCGTGCATTAGTAGAATTTTCGGTCTCCCGTCTTTTTTAAGTACAGTTGACATAAAACTGTATTAGACAATGAAAATATTATTCCCCACACAAAGCCGCTGGGCATAGTGTGAATGTATCTGCAATTGTAATTATAAAAGATGTAGTATATGTAGCTTCCCTAACTGTAACTTCACTGCCAAGTCTACTGTAAATCACCGTACATTAAACATTTCCTTATATTGTGATGTTGATTGGCAAAGTAACAACATAATCTATGTTAACAACATAATCTATGTAATTACCTGAAATCATTCTAACTTTACTACAAAAATATACTGAGTGCTGAGTTATCCAAGAAAAACATCCTTCATTGTACTGGATTCATAAACTAAACAAAACACCGGACATGAAAGTAATACATTTTTACCAACACTTTCTTAGAAAGGCTTACGTTTAAGTTTTTTTGGACATACAGATGTTTGTGAATCTCTGTTTTCTATAGGACAATATTTACATGAAATGCGGCGACACTTTATTCAAACAAGTAATTGGTATTCCTATGGGAACCAACCGTGAACCATTAATTGCAGACTTGTTTTATACTGCTTTGAACGTAATTTCATATTTAACCCATTGTAATCAATAGGTAAATAATAAAAGGTCCTATCAAAATTTTCACAGATATTTAAATTTTATCTACCTGCAGACCAAGGCAGACAAGGTAAATGTAAATGTGACAAAAAACACAGACACGAGACATAACACACAAAAAGAAAAACCATCAGTTACCGCCTTGGAACGGTCAGTCGGCAAAATGGCCAACTGGGGTGCTTAAACCTGGTTTGTGGAGCGCTCCAACCTCGCACTTCCTGACGGTTTTTCTATCAAACAAACAGTGTAAATAAAAGTATCCCGTCAAAGTGACACAACTAACAATAAGCACCTGCATCGGGAGTTAAAACAGATATAATGAACATATGTACAGTATTTACAGTAGATAAAAGCCTCGGCAACCAAAAAATTCCAAATGAGAGAGTAGTTTGTCATGAAGGTAATGCTTTTTTTACCAACACATTCTTAGAAAAGTTTACTATGTGGACTTGCACGGATGTTTGTGAAGCTTTACGTTTTCTATTAGACAATATTTACATAAAATGCGGTGACACTTTATTTAGACAAGTAATTGGTATCCCTATGGGAACCAACTGTGCACCATTAATTGCAGATTTGTTTTTATACTGCTTTGAACGTGATTTCATGTTAACTTTATCCCCTTCAAACCAAAGCCACATTATAGAGGCTTTCAATTTAACGTCACGCTATCTTGACGATATTCTAACTATAGATAATCCTTTCTTTTCTCAAATGATCCATCTGATTTACCCTCCAGAACTTACCCTTAATAAAGCAAATAACTGACATTTAAATGCAGCATTTCTAGACATTGAGATCAATATTTCCAACGACAACGTCTCTACTAAAATCTATGACAAGAGAGATGATTTCAACTTTAGTATTGTGAATTATCCATACCTTGATGGTGATTCACCTCGTGCTACCTCCTATGGTATTTACATATCACAACTTACAAGGTTTGCACGAGTTTGTACTAAAGTAGAAGATTTCAATGCTAGAAACCTGTTTATTTCTTCTAAACTGTTACAGCAAGGCTTTCGTTTTCATAAATTAAGAAAGGCGTTTTCAAAATTCTTTCACCGCAATGATTTTATTGCTTCTAAGTATAATAGCAGTATGAAAACACTTATGCAGAAAGGCATAAGTCATCCTGCATTTTATGGAAATGTTTTATACAAGTTAAAGAAGATCAAGGGTCTCAATAACTTTTCTGACCACTTTACAAAACTTATCAGAAAATGTATTGCAGACGGTTACAACCCGGGAATACTTCGATGTACTGCATTGCTTGCAATTGACCCTTTTACAGTCAAGAACTTGCATTGCTTTTAAATTACACGATGACCGGACAGGTCGTTGAGACTATATGAAAACAGTGACTTAAAGCCATAATTGGACAGTCACTGTTGGATTTCTTGTCTCTTCATCTCTCCAGTCGTGCCCTATATAGGTGGGACAACTTGAGCAGTCTCCATACCCTTTACGTGAGATTGCACAGTAGGTATAACATCGGGATTTTTTTTTTAATCTTTATCATATATAATATGTCAACTGCGGATAAATCCTCGGCGTTTATAATATGTTTTTTAAACGATTAACTCTAAACAATACTACGTTTTATTTTGTTGATTTTCTAAAATTCTATTGTTTCTTCCATATTGTTTACATTTCACTTTTGACACTTTTGGCATATGACGTCATGGCATTTATGACGTCGTTATATGGTTCTTATAATATATCAGCGCTTGTACTGCTTTATTTTATTTTAAACTACTCTCTCATTTGGAATTTTTTGGTTGCCGAGGCTTTTATCTACTGTAAATACTGTACATATGTTCACTATATCTGTTTTAACTCCCGATGCAGGTGCTTATTGTTAGTTGTGTCACTTTGACGGGATACTTTTATTTACACTGTTTGTTTGATAGAAAAACCGTCAGGAAGTGCGAGGTTGGAGCGCTCCACAAACCAGGTTTAAGCACCCCAGTTGGCCATTTTGCCGACTGACCGTTCCAAGGCGGTAACTGATGGTTTTTCTTTTTGTGTGTTATGTCTCGTCTCTGTGTTTTTTGTCACATTTACATTTACCTTGTCTGCCTTGGTCTGCAGGTAGATAAAATTTAAATATCTGTGAAAATTTTGATAGGACCTTTTCTTATTTACCTATTAAAATAAAAAAAAGCAGTACAAGCGCTGATATATTATAAGAAGGGTGTGGAGACTGCTCAAGTTGAAGTCACATTATATTCGCTTACACGTGAGAGTGCACAGTAGGTATAATATCGGGATTTTTTGTGCCTTAAGGATGCCAATTGCGGACAAATCCGTTTTTATAATACATTATTTGACTCTCATTACCCATTAACGCCTCACATGCAACATTTTGTTTTGTTTGTTTAGGTTGTTTTCTAAAAATCAATGATTTAGTTCGTGTGTTAATTTCACTTATGACACTTATGACATATGACGTCATGGAATTTTTTCTATTAAGTCAGTAAACTGTTCTTATTATACGTCATCGCATGAGCTGTTGTATTTCAAAGTACTCTCTCATTTGGAACTTTTAGGTTTCCGAGGATTTTATCTACTGTACAAATTGTATACACGTTCATAGCTTATTATATTCTAAGTTATATTGTTTGTATATTAGTTCATTTTATCAATATCAACTCCCGCTGCAGATGCTTACTGTTAACTGACTCACTTTAATGGGATATTTTTAGGAAGAAACCTTTAGGAAAGGGCGAGGTTGGAGCTCTCCACAAACCAGGTTTTGCCGACTGACCGTTCCAAGGCAGAATCTGCTATATTTCTTTTTGTGTTATGTCTCGTCTCTGTGGTTTATGACACTTTTACATTTATCATGTTTGCTTTCGTCCAGAGGTAGTTAAGATTTAAATATATGTAGTAATTTTTACAGGAGCTTTTCTTATTTACCTATTGATTGACTGAGATAATCCAATGTAATTATAAAATATGTTTTGTTTAGTTTGATCATTAAATATTGAGGTCCGTGTACTGGAATGTAGTACCCTACTCCAAACATGTTCTTATGCAAGAAACCGTAAGAATGTTAACATTAAATTGTACACGGATTGCGTATAAATCTATTAAATTCGATGAAGCATTGATTGATCAAATATAAAAATGTTTTGATTGCTAATCTAGGTGTAATTCTTGTCTTTTAAAATGTTTGATCATCTTGAACGGACCTTTATTGACGTAAGTACACATATACTTTCATTGAAAACGGCATTTAAGCTTAGCACTGCATTTGTCAGGATGTTGTTTACAGAAACTACGACATATACGGTCAGGGAAATAGAACTGGTTTCTGTCCTATAGAATCATTCCATAAAGCACCATTTAGTATTGACTTTGTGTAAATTCGCCAGCAACTTGATGTATTAATTATAATGCAATACCGTTAATAGTTGCCAAAGAATATACATCGATCTTAAAGCTTAGCTCCTGTTATTATGGTGCAACAGATTTTCGTGACAGTAAGCAGATATTTTATTGTAAATTAAGAAGATAATATAATCGGAAAAACAATTGATTACCAGAAAATATGATATAATCTCCATCAAATCCAACATGTAACTGATGTTTTCATGTTCAATGTGGAAAAGTCTAAATCAATAGAACTACAAATTATGTTTGAAGTCCAATATTCGTGACCTCGACCTGAAACTGTTATGTTCTGTTTCTATGGTTAACTTTAGTTATGATGCTCCAACAGAAAGTGAAAAAAAACATGAATTGACTGTGATAACAGTAGTAACGGTCCCGAAAAAAACTGCATATACAGTAAAGTTTATATTATTCTATATTCTACTGATACTCTAGTTTTTATAAAACCTTGCATGTGTCACGGATTGACAAAAATAAGGGATACATCATTTTCAGTTGTTCTGGCTCTATCTTCTTGCAAACACAAAACTAAATAACCTCTTCTTCACTCTTTGTCAGATGATGATGATGGTCTGCCTGTTGGGTGGCATGGACCTTGATCACCCGGGACATGATTTAATAACTACTGACTTTTTTCTTCTTAAAAGCGGTTCACAGTGGCCTCTTATTTGGGCTTCTCCATCTGAATTGTCACGATGCAAGTATTTTCCTGTGAAATCGTGGGGCCTTAAACTCCTGGGTTTTTTTTATATTACTGTATCATTAAAAATAATATCTCAAAAGCAGGAATTTGAGGCCCCTAGATTTGAGGCTGGAAGAAGGAGATGGTGTTTGACATTTGTGCATTTGAAGACAACGAGATTTGATTTGAATGCTTTTTATAGTGCTGTTTTTGTTCACTAATTGCATCCTCATTGAATGAGTGGATGCCTGCCTTTTTAAACTTACCAGAAGGTTGGTCATTGAAAGCCCTTATAATGTAAGCAGTGCATGCCATCTCCACAACATCATACATGATGATCTTTGTTACAGGGGATGACATAATTAATTTGTAGCATTTATACACATATACTAGCAGAACTTCTGGGTCTACCTTACCCAGTACCTGACCCCATAAAGTTTGCATAGGAAGACGCTATCTCTTTTTTAACCATATATGCAGTGAAGAGATAATAGCTTCTGTTGTTTTACTTGATTCTTTCGGGTTTTGCCGTAAATAAAAATAAGAAGAATATTTTTAGAATTTATTTCATAAATCTTTCTGACAACAAAATTTTATAATCGGTTTAGCATATTCTAAAGATATGTAATATGCCTGCAAACTGTATTAAGTTAAAAAAGGACATACCTTAAATAAGGGGCAATGTATTTTGAAACAGTCTTTAATGTCATATTCATCACATAATAGCAATGACAGTCGCGTGATTTTGACAACCGAAGCAGACGGATGTCACCCACAAAATTTTGACAACATCAATGCAGAAATATAACTGTTTTCTGTTTGTTTGTTTGAGTTTTGTGTGTGTTCTTAATATAAAATGGTTTAGGTTAATCGTTGAAAATAATCAAATTATTGGATTGTTACGTTTGGCCTAATAATCCTGTCTCTCAGATTTTGTATCCCGTGCACAATATACATCACGTCACAACAGAATAAAAGGCTAAAACTTCCCTTCGGTTGCGTGACAACATGTCTCCGTTTTATCTCATAAATCATGGATGTGTGTTATAACACATTAATCAATACGAAGGATCGTATGTTTGCTTAATAAACTTCGAGTCAAAAGACAAGTGACAAACAACGATTTTATACGTACCATATGAAAATTTGTTGATAAAGCAATAAGTGATTTCATAGCTCGATGTTTATGAAAAGAGGGAGAAGATTAACACAATGTTGTGAGCGCAAAGAGTCTTCAAGCTTCAAAAAAACAAAAAGAAAAGTCGTTGATGCAATGCATCACAGACGACTGAAAAACAGTTTAACAGGATAAAGCAATATAAAGCAAATTCCGAATCAGAATATATGACAAAGTCCTTTAAGTATTGCATGTTTGAATGAAAGTTACAGACATACACACAAAAAATAGAACGCTATTTATCTAATTAGGGCATGAAATGCATCCTGATTAAGAGTCCGCTAAACAGACTTTCCCCATCTGCATAATTAGGTGGGCATTCCATATAAAGGCGTCGCGCTCGAGCGCATCGCCAATTACGATACCTTCGAGGTCACTAACTGGTCCACTGATATGATAAAAGTAGGTTTAATAACTTTTCGTCCAATCGAGTGAATAATGAAGCATTTAAACGCAGACTGTCAGGATATCATTACTATAACCTTCACGACAGCCAGATGGTTTATACATCATTAGAAATAAAAATACGCCCTTACTGGCGTTCGTGCGGATGCCTGTCTGGAACCGTGTTTTGAGAGAGATGTTGTTGAGTTGTAACATAAATTTGAGACTTCATATGATTTCGACTTTTTGTATCGCATACCAAATTTGGCAACCATGATATTGATGAGATTTATTCTAACCTGTTAGCAGTGATGGAATTTCAGAGGGTTTCAGAGTTTGGTGTTCGTATATCTGAAAGTAAAATTGATGTTTTTGCCCAATAGTTCCTGAATTCTTCATTAACTAAATGCTCGCTCGCATTGGCGAGAACCAATAAACACTAGTCTCATCGTGATAGTGCTGAAAAAAAATATGTATCTGTTGTTCGCTTGTTTTTTGTTGTTTTAGGTTTTTCCGTTACTTGTTCATTTTCATATGCCGGCACATCGAACTTTAAATGTAAAGGAAACTTGCAAATCTGTCACTTCAATTCAGTGTAGAAGTGTACTACTCTGATTAATTATAGTCCATTATATAAAAAAATTAAATTAAACTAATTACAATATAATTTTTATCGACATGAGGTGAAAAAAATAATCCTAAGTGTTTACCATAAACAGTTCCAAACTTTTACCTTTAAAAAAGATAATAGCTGTTTTAATCGCGTATTTTTGCCCTTTTGAGACAATGGCCGACTGCGCCACAAAACTAGTAGAACTCGCGCGTTGTAAAGTCATCACAGAAAGTAGCAATAGCGGCCCCTATAATCAATTGTCAACGGCTGCAAACAACAATCGTTGTGAAGGGTTTATACCGTTTGAGGTAAAATACAGGGTGGTTAGATAAAATCTAGATGACCTTCACAAAACGCAAAAGTTTTATTTGTGAGTTCGGCAATGTTTAAGGAATATTATAAAAAAATACATACGGCATCGGCAAATTGTTCGTGCTTGCATCATTGTAAATTAAATAAAGTAATATTAATTCATCAAATATTTAAAAAAAATAAACATACCATGACGCACGTACAAATATTCTTAGCTAACTTTTCGTTCGTATTTTCTCCTTTCTTTAATATGTTTATGAAACAAAGGAAACTAATGGACAAAGTGAATTGGAGGTTGACATGTTGTTGTTGTTATTGTTGTTTGTCTACAGAAGCGCAATCGGGACACAAATTTTACACTTTATATTTATTTAACTTTATGTTCTATTTTATTGCTTTGAAATCAGCAACAATTTAGCTTTATGAAAAAGGTCACCACAATTGTTTATTAATTTCAGAGCCATCATTTTATTGACCTACATGGATCATACAGGTACACTAACTACAACACATGCGTAATCATAGTTTCTTAGTCTGCTAATATTTTATGAGATAATATTAACAGTTTAACACACACTTGTTAAGTCTTGAAATTCCAAATTTAATTCATAATCATACTTTTTCATTTTGTCTAATAAAAGAAATCTTATAATTTTATGCTTAATACTTATATTTATTAATATATTATCCTATCTTCAGGGGATAATATGAGAGATGATCCCCTTCCCTCATTGCTGTCTGGTAAGGCTGTTCAACGGGCAATTCGAAGACACGTGCTAGTAGACAATTTTCCAACAATTCTTACCTACAAGGAGCTTTACTTTGCAGCATCGAAGGTAACAACTACACTGAAGACATCGAAGCCACTACAAACATGGAGCAAACGTCAGACAAATACCGATGTTCAGACAGCTACATCCAATATTATGATTTGCAAAGCCTGACATTAGCGTACGGCAATCTTGAAAAGGGGATTCAGTCTGTGAATGAGGTGATCACGAATCAGTGCTTGCAAGCGTTGTTCTTCTTTGTAAAGCTGAAAAGGTGATGAAGCTGTCAACCAATTGCACAGCATGCTTATGGTTACAATATATGGATATGGTTTCATTACTACATCATTTTAACTGAACGAACTTGTGACTTGTCCTTGCATCTGAAAAGCTTACAAAAGATGCTACCAATTTTTACCACATATAGTTATAACCTATAGTTGAAAGGTGCATTAATTTATTTGCAAAAAAAAAATGTTGTCTTTGCAGGAGACACATCCAGAAGTACACATTGTTTCAAAGCTAGAGCCCATGTAATAATACAAAGTGAGCAAAATTGGTAAAGTCTTTAAACAATTCTTGTCATAGAACATGGCTTTGAGGTCATTAAACAGGAGGCTTTTTTTTATCAGAAAGCCAAAGAACGTAATGGCTACTATCAATACTAATACGTCTGCAAATGAACTCGGCTATTCAGAAATTCGGCCAGACTTTGTAAGAGATGAAGACTATGAACACCATGTGACATTTATTTCTTTATTAAAGAAACCCATTTGACACTACAGAAACATTGAAAGTTGCGTCACCACTGATAATGATTCAAATGATGATGCGTCCAGGCAATTGAAGAAACTATAGTTATAAAAATAAAGGATACATCCCTTCAGAAAGATACCTTCAAATGTTCAGTGCTGTCATTTCCAATAGACGAACATTCACTTGTGAACGTCTGCAAGCTATTGTTCCACTGTCTTACAACTGCTGCTGACAGGTATATTGAGGATATATATCTTCAGATGTTCGTTGAATATCCAGTGTACCGTCATCTTCTTTTGATAACAGTGGCTTACCAAGAGAGACTCAAAGGTCAGACGCAATATGAACTGTGCATAGGTAAATAAGAAAAGGTTTTCACAGATATTTAAATTTTATCTACCAGTAGACAGAGGCAAACAAGGTAAATGCAAATGTGACAAAAACACAGAGACGAGACATAACACACATAAAGAAAAAAAACATCAGTTACCGCCTTGGAACGGTCAATCGGCAAAAGGGCCAACTGGGGTGCTTAAACCTGGTTTGTGGAGCGCTCCAACCTCGCACTTCCTGGAGGTTTTTCTAGCAAACAAACAGTGTAAATAACAACATCCCGTCAAAGTGAAACAACTAACAGTAAGCACCTGCATCGGGAGTTAAAACAGATACAATGAACTTTTATACATACATAACAACTAGCAATAAGTTTGAAGTATGCATACTTACCAATGTGGCACCGTCTCATATTATTGTTATGGAGGATCACTTCTTCATGGAAAGTGAGAAATACATTTCGTGATATGTGCAGAAGTTGCATTTGCTTCTTTGAGGCAGATATATCAAAACAATATTACAGTTGTTTTATGGCTACAGAAGTGGACCCGACACCAAAGGAAAAGTAAGCACACATGTCAATTGTTCGACTAAAACCGCTCTCCGTGTGAAGAAAGAAGTATTTTTCAACAATCAAGGGAACAATACGACATGTATTGACGTGTTAGGTGCTTGCTTGACTAGGAATGGCGCTGATAAATTGCATGCACAAGGGGATGCAGATACAATAATTGCTGATGTTACAATCATTCTTCACGAGAAGCCCCAACTACAGTGATTAGAGAAAACTGATTTGTTTGATCTTTTAATTTTCCACTACATTTCGCCGGATTTTAACCAATTTCTGTTTAAATCTGATTCAAGATAAGCTGTATAGACCATAAAGTTATGGGACATAGGACCTACACGACCACCACTAGGAACAGAGCTCTGGCGCAGTTCTCCATAGCTGCATGCACTAACTGGGTGTGCTAAAACACCGAAAATATTGTGTCTTGGAAAACCTGCTTTCCTCAAACTTTTCCAAAAGAGATCATTTTTCCATGGGCTATGCGAATTTCTTTGCAAATGAATTATTGATGTTAGCTTTTCAACTCATTTTCATTATACGTTTCATTTACGACTTGCTACACATTCTGTCAGGCTGTCCGACGTCTTTGTCACAGGAACGATACCGCAGGCACCATGACCAAATCTTAAAGAGATTCAGCATACATCTCGGAGACGAAGAAGTCACGACTTTACCTGACAAACTCTCATTTCACTAACTTCTGAACGACAAGAGCAGAAGTCTAACAAAAGGTCCATCAAGCATGATGGACAAGTCCCAATGTTAGACGATGAAAATGGACCTTATGGAGCGCTTACAGTTCTCAGAGGAAGTAGTCCGGACACATTATCTGGTCCAAGTGTCCCAAGTCAATGCTACTGATTGAGTTAACGGTGAGAAATCCTATAAACTAAAAAAGGTCAAACTATCAAGATCGTGTGTTAACACGCAGAGAGAGGGGATGGAAGACATGCATCTTCCCGGTGGAAGTTGCGTGTCGGGATTTTCCATTTCAGTCGGAATGGAAAATGTAAGGGGCAATGGGGATAAAAAATGAAGTCTCGAAAGATTGCAGCCCGTGTTCTAACTTTAGTGCCGAGAAGGCATCCTGTTGCTTCTGGCTACATCGTGATAAACCGAGCTGGCAGCCAAAGTCTGACCGGGGATAAGGCTGATCACCTTACATGCTCCGCCATCCGGAGAGTGTACCATTTGTAAAAGAGAACGAAACACCTGTTGAAGGATGGTGACTTGACTGATGCCGTCTACGTTAGCAGTTTATTTGCATGATAAACAGCATTATAAACAATCGGTGAACAAAACTGTTAATATTGCTGAACACCATTGCTCCAAAACAAATAGTCATATAATCCACGTCTATACTTAGTTGTTTCTTTTTTTCTATCATTGTCTTTTCGTATAGATATGCTATGCCCCAACGTTAAACAAAGAATATATAAGTTTGGAATATTCATCTAGACATCTTCGTGACCACCTTGTCAGTCTCATTACCGTCGACATTCAATGAGAGTTCCAGTATATTGTAATCTGTCCACTTGTGCAGTTATGTAAAGCTGCATTTCTAAATTAAAATTTGGTTTGATACATAAACGAAGATTCGAAAAATCTTACTCGAATCTACTATCACGAATTACGTGTAATTAGCGTTCAGCATATGCCCCTGTAGTACCTGAGTCGGAAAAGCTGGTTTTGCATCACATCATGACAGAACCAACTGGTACAGGTGGCGCAGTAAAAAATAATAATCACACGCACCGCATTTGTCAATCAGCTGGTTGACATGACGCCTCGCATACAAATCTCATTGGAACACTAGCGCTGAAAGACTTGAAACAAACAGTGTCATTTCAGTGACTGTTCCAAATAGATTTCGTCATAATGTTTAACTTTAAAACGGATCAATATAACACTTTCTATCACATTGTTCTGTCACATTGAATGCACTGTCAAACTGTTTTCGAACACAATGCTATATGTCATATTCGCTTGCTATCGGTATCAACAGAGTTCAGCCTGTTTCAGTTGTACACTCATGCCACATCTTGGGAGATAACTTGTGTAAATGTAAAATGTACCGCCTTTATTAGAACAACTATTTGTAGTATGCATGTTCACAATTACAAGTACATAAATAATGTGTATGGATTCAAAAACAATGGTAAAATAAAAGAATGTCGAGGCCTTCGGTTTTTTTTTTGTAGAAAGGCGACAATATAATTATAACGTTACTAACGATACTTTCCTCTTAAAAATACTTCAAAATCATAATACACATGTATACGTAATAGAAGTTTATGGATTATTACATAACACGTTAGCTACAGAGAAGAATATAAAATTTTAACTACTGTATAAACATTTACGAGGATATTGTGTATATTTCCAAAGTGTGAACATGTTATATAACGAGTTATATTACTAGGTTATTTATTCATTTTTTCTTCACTTGACACTTCTTAACAAGAAGTCCAAAACCATATCTGATTACTTTCTATCATTTGGGGTTCGAAAAGGTGTAAAATAAAAAACAGTGGTTTGTTTGAGAAGAATCTTAATATTTATTATTTTCTTTTACTTTAACTTAACCGTAACTTAACAATAGTGTAAGCCTGTATAATACCAATATAAACCTTCTAATTGTATTTATCTGTATCTCAATGTTTTAATCAGTGTGTTCTGACGGAACATAGCATATAAACATCAACCACAGCTCTATTACAAGAAGAAGATTTAGATAGAACAAGATATATTTACTTTACTTTTTAATTCATTTTTTTTCTATTTTGTTAAGCCATAACTAGGCCTAACTGGTACTGGTAGTATAGTACAGATACGATCGGCTACACATGCGGAAAACATATTATCTATCCGCAGTTATCGACATACCAATGCCGTATAAAGAATAGAAAAACTGCCCTTTACTTCACGGTCATTACTTGATGCCAAATTGAAATAGATTTCCAATGACAGGTTATACGATACACTTATTGGTCACGAATCATGTGGATTGTTGCAAATAAGTTTATGCATCAGTACGTTTCAAGGTTACACCGAGATGTCAATAGCAACAGAAAATTAAAAATGACGTTCAAATGTATAAAAAAGACTAATGTTTTAGACTACAAGGACGCTGCTTTGACCAACAATAGAGTGTTTTGGACATTAAAGGTTAACATATTCAACAATGTTGTCCTATTACTACTCGTGCATATTTTGTAAATGATTGGTGCTACAAAATTTAAGGCCTTCAGTTTCGTTCGGAATTGATATAAACATGCGCCTCTGTTGTCAAAGGGGCCGTCAAATTTCTAAATCGTTTTCCATTAAATTGCATTTTTGCTGTATGTTTCGTACATGTGTATGACAGGTCAACAATTCTGGTAAATTTTTCGGATAACTGTATTTAGCATAAAAGATCACTATTGCAAAACACAAAACCTGGGTCCACTTTAATAAAAGATGTCGATCTCAAAATGTACTGAAGAATAGAACTTATAACAGCCTACCAATGTCAAAATGTTTTCGTTATATAATACAAGTACTCTGTTTTGTAGGCAGTATAAAGTTCCCTGGCTCTGAAATTAATTTCTCTACCGAAACACAATAAGTGCATTCACGGAAAACGTGATATAAGCCTATTAAAGAGTGTTTTCATTTCAATGTTTTCTTAAAGCATGGTATAAAGATATTGTTGTGACATGTTTTAATTACGAGTGTGACGTCAATATATTGCTTTCAATGAAAATAATACCGTTTTCACCAAAGCAATTTAGATTTACGATGCTGCTTGAAGCTCTTGTGGAGCTCTATGATTCCTTCTTGATTTTCATGAAATGTGTGACACAAAGGTGAGTAAACTTGGCAAGGCTACAAGCAATTTACGTCAGATTGAACAGTAGGAATAAATTCACAATGTTGTTTGCTTTTATTATTTTAAATGCAATTTCCGGTAAATCATCGGCCTTTTATATTAGTATTACTTTTGGATCTTCTGTTTCGTTGGACTGAATTGTTAACTTAGGTTAGCTTTCCTTCATTTTAGAAATATGTTCTTTTTAGTTTTAACATATGTATTCATTGGATTGTTTGTAGGAATTTTGTAGTTCTTATACTTCATCACTTTAACGGGACGGCCGGCTGACTCCGCAGGCTTCGCGAATATACTATTTCACAACGTCATCAATGGGAGTCATGAAAAGACATTAGGTCGAGTTTCCGCTTGCAAAACAGTAACATAAACCTGACAGATAAAACGACCATTAATTTAAAAAAAAAAGAAAAACGGCCATCGAAAATAAATTTCTCTCCTACATGATATACATGATGCGTCACACCAAGACCAAAACCTGATAGTGATGAAGCTGGACCTGTGCATATTATACATACTTTGAAATTACAATTATTATGTTGTTTTTAAAGTATGTTCTTTGTTAGTTGTTAAAGCCCGTTGTCAGTGCTCGCTATGTTCTGTCTCAATTTGATGGTGGAATATAACGATTCACTGTTTATCTTTGGGGGAAAACATTCAGGAAGTGCGAGGTTTAAGCGCTCCTCAACATGTGTCCAAGCACCCCAGTCGGTCCTTTTGCGGATGACAGTTTCAAGGCGGTAACTATTGGATTTTCTCTTTGGATGTAAAGTGTTCTATCAGTGTTTTTGTCACATTTATATTAACTTTTTGTATCTTTGTCTTATGGAATTTTAAATTTTAATATTTGCGATAATTCTAGTAGGACCTTTTTCTTATTTTCATATTGAGGTAACGTAAAACGCATACAATTTTGTTAAGCTTAGTCAAACTACATTTACAATAAACACGTATAAACATGTTAACTGCTATGTTGCCCATATAGAACGGTTCATTCTGAATTTTGAATTACAGATAGGTGTCTAGTGATTCGCCGTTGTACACCGGAACGGAGGATTCCTTGTTTAAACCACCAACTAACCTGACCACATGAAGTTAGTTAATTTAGCAAAATTATTGAACCGGGTGACCAGTATCTTATAACTGGTTCCACAGGAGTTGATGAGGCAAACGGAATAAATACAAGATGAAAAATATAAGTTTATAATCGACTTTACATAAAAAGGTTTAAATAAACTTAATACTTAATCTTTTTTTATAAAAAAATGTTTAAATAGAATCGTTTAATGTATGAAAAGTAGTACATGTTTGCTTATCAGAAAATGTATTGCAGACGGTTACAACCCGGGAATTCTACGTTGTACTGCATTTCTTGCAATTGACCCTTTTACAGTCAAGAACTTGCATTGCTTTTAAATTACACGATGACCGGACAGGTCGTTGAGACTATATGAAAACAGTGACTTAAAGCCATAATTGGACTGTTACTGTTGGAATTCTTGTCTCTTCATCTCTCCAGTCGTGCCCTATATAGGTGAGACAACTTGAGCAGTCTCCATACCCTTTACGTGAGATTGCACAGTTGGTATAACATCGGGAGTTTAGTACCTTTCTTACATATAATATGCCAACTGCGGATAAATCCTCGGCTTTTCATGAACTTTTATTTTTTAACTTATTAGCTCTTAACAATACTACTTTTTATTTTATTTTTGTGGGTAGGTTGTTTTCTAAATTTCGTTGTTTTCTTTCGTATTTTTTTACATTTCACTTTTGACACTTTTCGGACATGATGTCATAGCATATTTAAATTGATCTTGTTATATATCAGCGCTTGGGCTGTTTTATTTATTTGTTCTTATAATATATCAGCGCTTGGGCTGTTTTATTTGTTCTTATAATATCTTATAATATATCAGCGCTTGAACTGTTTTATCTGTTCCTATATCTTATAATATATCAGCGCATGGGCTGTTTTATTTCAAATTGATCTCTCGTTTGGGATTTTTGTTTTTACGTTGCCGAGGATTTTATCTACTGTACATATGTTTATAGTTTACTTTGTTGCTACTTGTAATGTATGTATATAAGTTCATTATATTTGTTTTAACTCCCGATGCAGGTGCTTATTGTTAGTTGTTTCACTTTGACGGGATGTTGTTATTTACACTGTTTGTTAGCAAGAAAAACCTCCAGGAAGTGCGAGGTTGGAGCACTCCACAAACCAGGTTTAAGCACCCCAGTTGGCCCTTTTGCCGACTGACCGTTCCAAGGCGGTAACTGATGGTTTTTCTTTATGTGTGTTATGTCTCGTCTCTGTGTTTATTTGTTTTTCACATTTGCATTTACCTTGTTTGCCTTTATCTACGCGTATATAAAATTTAAATATCTGTTAGAGTTTTGATAGGACCTTTTCTTATTTACCTATTCACTGAACTAGCCATTATGTGTAGTCTTGTGATAACTCGACTTGAATAAGTTCAACTTTTGAGGGCATCAATAGAGAATGTACGTTGACATCATAACATTGACAAGCACGAGTTCAGTTCCGCTAAGGATCTGAGCTATAGGGGAAGCTCAGAACTATTCCGGACTCTAGTCTGTGGAGAACTAATTTAAACTTATGCAGTATGGGGTTTCAACGGCTTTTAATGGAAAAGCAAACACAAGCCAAATTAATTAGGGTTTAAGATAAACAGTGGTGTATTTTAGAGAGAGGTTATACATTAAATAAATGGCCTAAAGTAAAGTTAGTAAGAAGTGACTAGTGCACTGCAGTTCAGGTAAACATGGTACCTTTTAACTCCAGGTTGCAAAAATACAATAAAAATATTCTTATTAATATTATCTTAAAACAGGTAAAATACAATTATAACCCTTTAATTTAAATAATTACGATAATACTACAAAAACAGGTAAAATACTATTATTTCTCTTAATTACAACACAATTCCTCTGCACATTTGATAATGTAGAGTGTTTCACTTATTCTGTGTAGAAGTCTGTTGTCACCACTATGTCCTGGAGAATTTTACATTACCAAATAATCGATTTAAACGCTAGTTTATTTACTTATTTGTAAAAGCGTAAAGGCAATCAAATTGTCAACTCTACAAATTTGTCGACAACATTATTTAAACAAACATTGTTGGTTGCTATCAATGTTCATATTAAATACGATAAGATGATATGGCCATATGAGTATTACAGCATATAATAAATTTAAACTAGTTCTAGACAAAGTCATACACATGCCAGTTAGTTAGATGTGACAGCTATACCGAGACATGACATAAACAAAGACCCACAAGAAACATGACCAACAAGTAACGGTCAGTTGGCAAAAGTATCGACTGGGGAGTTTAACCCAGTTAACAGTTTTAATGTTGCAGTTCTTGATTGCTTCTTCAATACAAACAGAGACACAGGAAAACGCAGATTTGAACCAAAACATTGTAAGCGATGAAGTCGCGTACTTTGTCATACCAACAGCTCAATGGATTACTATCTATATCATTGCAAATGAACTTGTATGTGCCCCCCCCCCCCCCCCCCCCCCCCATTCGGACATTCCAGCGCAAGAATTAAGAACCAACAGCTCAAATTGGTCACATCATAATTAATAGAAAATGGAAGCCCTCCTACATGATATTTACATAATGCGTCACGCCGAGGTTAACAAAGATCAAAACCTGATAGTGATGAAGCTGGACCTGAAGCTGATGAAAAATCGGCGACAAGGGAAGCCTTAGCTTCGAAGTTGGCAAACTGATAGAAACTTGAGCAAGCAAGATGAGTTTAGCAGAATGTACATATATAACAGAAAGAACACACAATATTCATTTTATTTCACTGATGTGCCATTATCATGTCAATCAGTGTGTTGCTTATTAATGATATATAATAGTTTTGTTCTTAACTTATTGAGCCCTACAGCCAATTAACCAGTCATACCCTAAAGGCATTTCTCCAGTCATCCCCTACACCTGGTGGGGGTCTTATCTGCCCCTCATGCCTAGACACATCTGGTGTGGATTACCGGTCAGTGGAAGATATTTGGGATGGTTGTATACACAACACAATAAACATGTCATTTTGGAAATACTCTAAAAGGATATTTTCACATACTTGTAGCACAGAAAGTGCTTTACGCAACCATGTAATTTTTAACACGGTATGAGAAGAAATACTTCAGGAAAGAGTGAAAATGACTGAAATTTGAAGAATACGTAAGACTGATAATATCAAAATACATTTCAAATTATTAAAATGAAATATTATTGACCTCATCAAGTTTTTCACGTGTTTATAACGTAAATAACACTGCTTTATATAATATTTTATATAATGAATAATTTTAAAATAGTCGGCCGCCTTTAATTTTAAAGCAGTTTACCGGTAGTTTGAGAAAATAACGCTCTTAAACTTCATGTTTGATTGAAAACTTCGACGATTTTCAAGAGTTAGAGTTTGTCTTTTATCTAGTGACATCAGCAATTATCATATAATTATTGGATCTGACGCAGGTCATTCCACATATCCGCCGATACATATGCGTATAAGTAAGAATCTTAAAGCTAACAGTAAGGCATGTCGCCCGTTTTTCTTTGTCTCGACATAATTAATTCATTGTGTTTACATCCGGGTTACAAGAAATTCCGATATATGATGTAACGAGTTTTCTGATTGGCTAGGATCGAACTATAATTTAATCGTTTGAAAACTGCTTATACGATCGTATTTCAGCCGAGAAATGTTTCAAATTAGATGTGAATCAGAGAAAATGTCGCCGATTTTTCTGTTGTCTCGCTATAACAAATGAAATAATAAAAAATGATTTAAGCCGCTAGATTTAAATTATTTTCAGGGCCACATTAATGCGGCGCTCAGCGCCAGACACAGGTAAAATGCGACTCGATAAGTCGTCTCCCGGCATGAGGAAGCTGTTTTACGTGCCGCTTTAATGCGTCATTCGGGTTCAATGAGCTTAGAACCGCTTTGCAATTCTCCAGAACGATGCTACGGTGACCATTGACGGTATTAGCAAAGCTGTGAAGGCAGGATCCGACGAGACCATCAGGACGACAGAATGTTTTTCCTTAGACATTAGGAAAGACACATAAGAAACGGGATAGATCAAGAAAACATTACTTTACTGCAAGTCATCAAGGCTAAAACAAAGGATTTTAATCATGTGGAGACAGAAAGATGAGAAAGTAAAGATTTCAGCAAGACAAACGGCGATTTTTGCATGAACAAGTTATTAAATGAGTCAGCACAAAACAATGATTGTTTACATAACCACCAAGCAATTGCAGACAACATCAAGAAATCCATTTAAAAGCAGAGAAAAGAGCACTTGTCACAGAAACATGAACCAAGCAGAAAAGATTTAAAGACCACTTTTAGTAGTCCTGAGGAAAAAAAACACACTAACATCAGTCCAGTCACCCTAGAATGCATTCTATTGGAAAATCTAGAAGACCTTTTCTAATTGGGCAGAAAAGTAGCGAGCGATGGCGACCGATCTAAGACATCAACACCGGAATCTGCAAGTCCAACCAAGCTTGCCATGCTCAAACCTATATTGACAACTATCAGCCTCAACACTCAAACCAAGATAAGAATATTCAAAAGCAACATGCTTGGCGTGCATCTGTATGAATCTGAGTGCTTGATGACAAAACTTGAGGTATTCAAGAACAAAGAAACGCATCCATTTTTTAAATTATCCTTAGATATTTTGGCCAATTAATTGCTAACGACGAACTGCACAGGGCGACATGTTTGGCGCATCCCATAGCACTTGTAGCTAAGGACAGTCTTCGTAGGAACCCGCAAGGAAAGGGAGTCCGCTAGCGACCTAAACAAGACTTGACGCAGGATTGTAGGCATCGATTTAATAAGCAAGATCACGACTCGACTCCCTGAGACAGCCACAAGGGCAGCAGCAGCTAAACGGCGATTCTTGCCATCGCCTCAAGCACCAAAATACAAACAGAATTGAGTGAGTGACAGTCACTTTTGACAGAAATCCCGATTCAATAAAATAGCGTGCCTGATAACATTTTAAAATCAAAATCTCTAAGGTTTCAAATAGTATTCCTCCGAACATTGTTTCTAAAACCTATCCCACTGTTTGTTCTTCTTTGATGAAATAATACATCTTACGGTAAATCAAAGTTTCTAGTTTAAAGACGTTCTGGCTCTTATGGTTATTAAAAATAGGAAACCACATTTACACCTTTCCAAGTTCCACATAAATAACATTTTAAATGAAGAATGTAACCTTTTTGTAGTCTGCTTCTGTCTGGAATTTTATAGACAGTAATTAAAATCAAAACATAATGAGATAATTTTGTTTAATTAAATTGTTGTCTAGACTAACTTATTTCACTTAGACATTCACAGGCCTTGCCCTTGTAAAAATGCAATCATTGGCGGGGTATTTTATTGTAACAACCTTAGAACGGTCAAATTGCCTACTGGTTATTTATCTTAAAGGTTGCATACTTATAAAAAGTAAATTATTTGTTTAAATCAAATATTCTTGCGAGTTTTGTTAAATAAGAGCAAACAAATCTCTTTTAATCAACATCGATTTTCCGAAACAGATCGTTCTTGTTTTGAACAGGTGTTTCCTCTAAAAAGCAAATTATTTTCAAGTTTATCATATCTTTTTATACGCCGGTTGAAGACTCTGATTTTCATGATTTTGGAGCTATTCCTCTTCTCATAACTTCTACATTATCAAAGTTATATACTTGGAACTTCACAGGTGGATAGATGTCATTTAAACGGAGAACAGTGCACAAGAACCGCTACTCTGCTCTTCTTACTTTTGAGTAACGCCCCTTTCTATACAAATGCCATTACTCAGTATTTTTTATATTTTATGTTATTTCCCTTTGATTTTTTTTCAATTACCCAGATTGCAGTCCACAATCATGCCAGAGTGCATTGCACAACAGATAACAGCAGGTTGGCACTTTGACAATTTAAATATTTGTTTTATGTTATTCTTCTTTTATTTAAGTTTTTCTGTCAATAACCCAGAGCGCAGACCAAAACTTTGCCATACTGCATTGCACAAGAGTGCAGACCAGTTTGTTTGAAATTGTTCAAATAACGGGCGTAGTTTGCTCCGCCTTGCGGTGCTCATGTTTTTTTTAATCTTTGTTATCGCTGCTCTCGCCTTATAAAACCTTAATTACGAAACCCGATCGTTTATGTGATTAAATCCTAACGATTGTGCTGAAGTATATTATTACTACTGTAATGTGATTACATATAATTTTACAATTTTTCAGGCTCATATATTTTTCGAATAATTATATACCGTCAAGAAGAAAAAAAGTGCAATCTGATATTTAAATGCAAGAAGAAACTGTTATAGTAGCTATAGTGAACCGGTTTATTTGCACTTTAATTTTAGTCGAGCTGAAACTGGTACATTTAATAAATATATGTTGACGATATCTTGGTTCGCAAAAGTCAAAAATAAAATACAATTACATGTCTCATACACACACAATACATCACAATATCTTTATTCTCAGGTGTGCAGTGTTAGAACTCAGTTAACCAATGTAAGCAACTAGTCGATACTTTTGCCAACTGACCGTTCCAATGCGTTTAAAGTCGGGTTTTCTTTATTTTGTGTCATAGCTAGTCTCAGTATTGTGTCACATTGAAATTTAAATTTGACATGTGTGTAATTTTGTCTAGAGCGTGTTAAAATTTGAATATATCATGTAATACTCATTTGATATATTAGATGAGTTATCGTATTAAATCTGGACTTCAACATTGAAAGCAACCAAAAATGTTGTTTAAATAATGCTGTCGATACATTTCTATCAACTTGTTTCATAGAACCTGGTGTGCAAGGAAATCCAATGCCTTCTTAAGTGAATTCACTTTCGTATTTTTAACAAACCAGTCCAAATTTAAGAAAGCAGTGGCCAGACTAACAGTGCTCCTTTAAACTGTGACACTCTCCGCATAAAAGAGATTTGGATAAATGTCAATCAAATGGTGACACGTCGACAGTCATATATCGATATACATTAGTTGTGTTACAAGTTGTGTTACCTTTCTCTGATGGCTTTGTTTCAATTCCTTAAATACACGATATAAATATAATTTGTGACAAAGAATGCTTGAAATCAATCAAAGGTCAGAAAATTCGGTCCTGTGCCTTTCAAGTTTTGATATAAGTTGCAGTGCTCAGTGGATATTGTCCTTTAATTTATTCATGATTGCAACAAAGTTATCTGTGCAGTGTAACGGTTGTGAGAAGTCTCTCCGTATATATAATCTATGTTGTCATTTAATTCATCCCATAAGGAATGTTATGTCTATTTCCTTTTACATACTTCTGATTTTGGTATTCTAGATTTCCATCTAGACAAGAACTGCACGCTGCAACCATTTTTACACTTCTTCTCTAGTCATTCATTCAAATATTTAATTCGATTTGCAATCCTAATATAAACAAGTTGATGCAGAATCCCTTAACAACATTTAAATCTTCACTCTTCTGTTTGCTTTCGGTGCGGTATTGTTACTTTAATACAGAGTTGCTAAAACAATGGAACAGATACCATACCTATTGTAAAATTTGGGGAATAATTGTAAAAAGCAACAAAATTATGTTCTTTAACTGTATCTCTTTTTAACTTTATTTTCATTCTAGCAAACCGAGCATTATTCTTTCAAAGGCCACTCTTTGAAAATGAGTCACTTTGCGGATATAAAATAATAAACTTATATGTACATTGAAATACTTCAGAAGGAAATCAGTTTCTGTGTATATTGTAAAATATATTGCTATGTGATCCTGATTACTTCAACAGATTTGTCACAAGACGTGATCCATGTCAATTACCAACAGTTTACAACCATGTGGATATGTTTGTTGTTGGCAGTAGATTAGTTTCCCTTATTTACCTAGCATGAAAACAGCAGCAGCAGCAAGTTGAAAGTAGGTGGTAATTTTCATTTATTGATTCCTTATCTAGGTGGTGGTATTTATATATAGAGAGAATACCAGGTTAGTGTTCATATAGATTTTTTTTTCATGCGAGGCTAAGAAAATCAGAAAGCACGTGGCTCTGCCTCGTGCTTTCTGATTTTCGGGCCGAGCATGATAACATTTATCTGTATCAACACTAACCTGGCATTCTTTTCATCCCACTATCAACAGTGTTGTTTTTTTTCATATGGATTAAAAAGGGAAGGATTAAAAAGGGAAACATTTTAATTTTCCGCTACTGCTCCTTCCTTACATGACCTGACATTCTAATGCAATACACGAAATTTATGCGCGTGCATAGAGTAATTCGGCTATAAGAAATAGTTGTGTTTTACAATAACAAATAAGACAAATAACATGTTATGTTTTTATTTTATTTGCGCTTTAAATAAAGTTGTAATTTTATTGATTACGATCTTCAAAATAATGGTTGGAAAATAAGAACAACGGAAGTCCCACCCTCGTGTAACGTTATACATGTAGTATGTAATGTCAAGGCCGTGCAACATTACAGTTGCTACGTACATGGGATTAAGAAACGCGAATTACATATGAGGTTTGTGGGTGTGTGTGGTTGTAACAAACAGGTAGCTCATGGATTTTAATTGTTGATGACATTGCGAAGATAATTGTGTTTTTGACAGGGTGACTTGCGAAATTTGGAAAAATGCTGGGATTGAAGGTGGTGTGTTGGTGTTCATGTTTACGTCTAAAAACTGTGAATTATAAGCACATTTGTCCAGATCTGTGCAGTCACATGTATTTGGTCTAACTAACTATCAAGCACTATCTTAACCATTTGAATGTTCATCATGTTACGACATTTGATCTTCAGGGTCTGTCCTCAGAATAAGCAGCTGATTGCTGCTTTCTGAGACAGTCACAGATTCAAGATCAATTTCTTTCTCCAAAATGTTAGGACTAAAGCCAAATTTTGCGCGAAATATTTGTAGCTCATCTCTACAACACTGCTTAGGTTTTTACACGTTTCTTCATCAAATTCTTTAAATTCACACCAAATAACAACAATCGGATATTTTGACAGTTGTTTTTATTGTTGCAGACAACAAATTCGCAATTTTATTGATTTTATTACTATTCCTAAACAGTTTTAATCATATGCCTGTTTTACATTTTGTTTTCAGAGTTTTGTAAGTTTTTGAATTGTAAATTTGTACATTTTGATTAATAAAGCTTTTATCTTGTTTTTTTTTCCAAATTAAACTGTCCGGTTAGCTCAATCGGTTAAGATCCTGCAACCTAAATTTTAAATCCTGCAGGACAGAGATCGAGACCTCGCTTACAAAAAAGTGGTCCAGCTTAGAGCAGGTGCGGGAATATCGGTTGATAAAGCTCATCTTTATCACAAGGGTAATATCAACCGATATTTACAGAGATAGCGGGATAAATATTTTTATCGGTTCAAATGTTATACATATAGTGCGATTTTGCTTTTTCAAAATTAAAATATTAAGTTACAAGTTTCCGATGCTTAAGAAGTACAGCATACGTTCGGTTTACTTAATCAAGATTGCTATCCGTACAGACGAACTAGCTGTGTATAGTTATAGAACAACACATTTAATCAATTCTTGAAATGATAATAAAAATACATTGACATGATGGACTAATCGACCTAGGGACATGCTTGCCAATTTGCTAATTATATATGAATGCTAAAATTCTCAGTTTCACTTGTTATATAATTTGATAATTTACTAGCACCATGGAGTCTTCCAAAAGCATATATATACATGTATATATATATATATATATATATATATATATATATATATATATATATATACATGTATATATCAAGTTTATTCATAAGTTATGTGTTATGCAGTTAAACCTCCAAACGTGTAGTAAAGGTCGACATAAGGTTCAAAAGATTCAAACTTATATTTTACTTGGAGTGATTAGCAAAAATACTAAAAAGGAATTAACACCCAGAAAAATCTATTTCCATTTGCGCCTAGAAGTTTATTTTGGAAAAAGTTTTAGAAATCCTCCGCGGTTGCGCTCACGCTCAAATACCTGTACAACCTGTTCACTCTGAAAATGGTTCTTAAACAATCGGAGTATTTATTCTAGTCTTTTCTTCTAATAAAGTACCTTTAACATTTAAGCTATATTTTAACTGTGTTAGGCGGGTCATCCAATAAAAACTGCTTGAGTATCTCAAGTACAGTTCAATCTGTTATGTGATATTCGGCAATGGTGCGACATAAGCTATGTCATTCCAAATCTGTGTCAAATGATGCGGCGTCGGTGCATCGCTACCAAATCGTTATCCTGCATAACATCATTTTACACACTGAACCTAAAGTAGAAGAGTTAAAATTGAATTTTGTACAGGAAGCATTGGTAGTGATATAATGTGTTGGAGGCCTAGTATCGCTATTTGTAGTTTGTCAATGAATTGCCGTTCAACACCAGTACAGCTAAGGCTGTTAAAGACGTATTGAACACAACAGAGACAATAATGGTCATTCTGCCTGTGACAATAATGAAGTACCACCCCAACAAACCACCCCAGACAATCAACAATGTTTGTAAATGAAAAAAATTAATTATTTGCAGAGGTTTTTTATTTTGTACATATTGTTCATATTTTAACAGTTCATCATTTGTTATATTGTAAAATCGTATTCCATAATAAGTTTTAAGTGCCGATGTTATTTAGTATCTCACTGTGATAGACAACTTTTATATACACAGTTTGTCTTTAGGAAAATTCATCATTAAGTGCGAGGTTTAAGCGTTCCACAAACCATGTTTACATGTAAGCATTAGTCTTTCCTTGTGCCGACTTACCTTTCCAGGGCGGTAACTTGTGTCACTTTTCAATTTTTATGAGTGTTATTGTTGTTGTTTTGTTTGTTTGTTTTGTTTATTTTGTTGTTGTTGTTTTTTGTTGTTGTTGTTTAATGGTACCGTTTATACACCGAGATGGCTAAATTTATTGGCAGTGTGAACAGTGGGGACTGTCGTAAGTAGTTCCTATACAGTCATATTTTCTTAATGAAAAATCATTTTTATTTCAATGATAAATTCTGACATTAAACTTCTTTGCATGTTTTTTGGCAAAAATATACAACTTTATTTAGTTAAACACTTAAAACATGTTCTGTACAAAAGAAGTAGCCGCTACATAAAAGAAAAAAGCATTTGGACAGCATCCTATCAAGTTTGCTTTTGTTTAGCGTATTTTGGGACGATAATAGCCCGATATGCCACTTCCTGGCCTAATGGATTCTCTTTGTCTTATTTACATTCGTTCAAGATGCAGATTTGACAAATACACATCACACTGTGGCATCTTGTCTTGTAATCGTTGTTTTCTTCCATTAATAGGAATTTAATAGGAAATACGTCTACAAGATCCGCTATCATACATAAACCGCTCGCATTGGATGTTGAAACAACGATATAATGGGAAAAGCATTTCATCAACATTAAACTACGTGAAATGAGGTAAAGTGTTTAAGTCACCGGACCGTTGTTTTTCATATTTTTGCAGCAGACATGATATGTAAAGATCTAAGACAAGCTGTGATCATATTGCCATTGCAAATACCACAAGTACTACACAATATTTTTAAGATACCAGTAAGAAATATACGCTCGCCAATGCTATTTGCATAAAATGAAAAATGAAAAGCCAAGAAATATGATAAACACATAAAGTTGAAACAGATAATAAATAGTTCATCCATCATGACCTCTTATTTATCTTAAAATAGACTTATGAGCACATAGACTAATGCTCTTTTGGTGCAATAGACAATACTTTATTGAACTCAAGAAAGTCTATAGACAGAAGACAAGTGACTATTTTACCAACTAGTCTTTCTTTTTAAAAGGTCGATGTTGGTTTTGCAACCTTATAAATTTTATTTAGGCAAATTCAAAAGCAACATGGGGCTACTATGAGTGTTTCCGTGTAAAGTTCAGCATGATGGTTTTATCTACATTCAACATTCTTGGCCAAGATTTATCGACATCTGCAGGAACATTACTATATTGTCACGCAGCTTAAGGTATCCTTTACTTGACAATGCTCCTCTCAGGTACCTGAACCTATTCAGGTCATTTCCTGTCCATACGGTGATGTTTTGTCTTTTGATATATTATGACAAATGGTATAACTTATTTATACAGCGCATTTCAAGTTAGACAGAAGTTCAAGAACTACGTTGTTTTCTGTTTGGAACACTATATTGACAAAAATCTTTAGGGCATTATCAACATCATGTTCAATAGAATTTTGCACCATAGCAACTCCCAGTTTTCTGAGAACAAAAACATCTGTCATTCATCAAACTAGTAAGATATTGTTGTTCTGATTAAATGGCAGTAGGAATTTTCTGTCCTCATTTTAGCATATTCTAAAGTCTGGTTCACGATATAAAAAAAATCGATACACAATAACCAAATTAGAAAGTTAAAATTAGTGCAAATTATGCTGGAAATTGTTAATAAAAATCCCTAAAAGAGCGGACTAAAGAACACAAATACTCACACAAGTTTCGAATATAATCTACAAGTGCAAGAAATTTCCATCAGATCAAAACATTTCGATCTGGTTCCTGAAATGGCTATCAACACACAGTATAAACGTACACATAGTCATAATGAATGCCTAAGGAAACAACGGTAAATACTATAACAAGCTGCGATGAGCTGTTTAAGCCACATTATAATCAAAAGAACACTTCTGAACTTTATCATAAAATATACTACCAGACATTAATTCCGAGACCACATACTGTTAACAAACAGTCTCACTTTGATGGGATATTTTTATTTACACTGTTTGTGTGATAGAAAATCCTTCAGGAAGTCTGAGGTTGGAGCGGGTTTAAGCACCCCAGACGGTCCTTTTGCCGACTCATCGTTCCAGTGCGGTAACTGATGGACTTTCTTTTTGTGTGACATGTCTTGTCTCTGTGTTTTTGTTACATTTACATTTACCCTGTTTGCCTTTGTCTGGAGGTAGATTAAATTGTAACATGTGTGGAAATTTTGATTTTCTTATTTACCTCTTCAAATATTATAACACTGTATTTTGTAGTATCATCGTCAATAAAATCTAAACCTCTTTTTGGATGAAATATTGAGTGCACGATAAAGATAATTTCTCGCGTGAAAGATGTGAAAAAGATTGTGTATTTTATGTTTCCTGGTCTCAGATCAGGTTTTACAACAACCAAAAACATCAAGCTGCTTGGAACATATTGCTTCTTTTTGTCTAAAATAGAAGAGCTCGCATCTGCTGGATTACGGATGCATTTCCATGGAAATGTCATCTTTACATACTGACAATGCTCAATTTGTGTTGTATAAGCTAAATTTATTTGACATAATCACCTACTTCAATGTTTTTAATATAAAATATGAGTTTCTTGGAATTCCAGATCAGTGTACGTTTTTTGGAATCTCATTATAAACAATCATTATCAGCAGGTCAAGTTGTGTTTGAAAAAAAGTGTCAATGTAGTTTGGCAAAAATAGATACTCCATTTTAGCCATTGCTGTTGTTGTTGTTGTTGTTAATTTTGTTTAACCACAAGTTCAGTTAAGCAAAGCGATCAATCGGATGCGTGTTCAACCCGATATATTGTGTCAAAGGGGATACATGTATACACAACTTCGGATAAAGAATACATCTTTAAACATAGCTAAGACTTTTTAACAAAAATAAATTATTTATGTATCTGCGAATCATTTATTTGATTTAGGAACAATAATTCAACTTATTTACACTCATTCCTTTAAAGAGCTCTATCTGTTTTCTGTCATGATAACATCGCTGACATTTCAACCCCCGACTTATCGAAGTTAAAACGGCTTTGATCACGCAAACAAAAAGATTTTTGCCCAAGCTTTTATCCAGTTTTGAATTTGTTCAGGGCCATTACGTCTCGATGTGGTTGTCATGTTTACTGATCCAGATATCACGTACAAAGTACTTAAAGCCTTTATGTTAGATAACCCAGAATCCTGACTATTACCATCATGGTGCTACATATGCTAATTACCAAAACAACATTGTGTTTACTTGCTAATCACTACACGTAAAGGTAAAGGTAACTTGACTTGGTGCCAGAGACAGGACAGGAAATAGTGGATACCATGATACGAGAGCTCTCAGCTGATCTGAATAATTCTTGCCTAAGCTTAATCAATAAATTAATTGATCGCTTGGATAGACATACAAAGATATAATAGTAGTGAGGGTTTTTTCACGCCATAGACAGGTAAAGCTCCCAGCTATAATCTGATTTTTTTCTTTGCCTAAGCTTAGTTAATGATTGAATTCATCATTTTGGATTCGCGTACAAAGATGCGATAGTACTAAAATTTTTCACACCAAAGATACGTAGTTATCCTTAAAATGACATTGTTAATTTGACTTAACATGTATATTGAAAGCTTATTAATCTGAACATTTGTATACCCGTTAACGCTTCTTTAATCTGTATGGTATCATGCTTTGAATAAATTGTTTACAGCTGAGTTTAGAGTTAAGAATAATGCACAATTATTGGTATATTAATTTGATCGAGCGAATAATTTGAACTTTCGTTACAAGTCATACAATTTTGCTTACATTTAATTTGAATCTGTATAATTTGGCTGATCTTTAAGATTTGGGAATACAGTTACCTTGGAATCAATTTAGATACTTGAATATAACTGGCAAGTTTATACGAACTGTCACTATGAATGGTAAATGTCCTTTGCTAGCAACGTCATACATATAAAATATGCATATGTGTATACATGAAAACAATTAGAAAAGAATCTTTGTTTATAATTAAATCTCTGAGAAATCACAAAAACGTTGCCATGCAACAAGCACAATTCACTACAAACTGCTTTTTTTAAGTTTTGCAAACTTCATGCTATTGTGTAATAAATGCTCTTTCAACAATTGACAGAAAAAACACCATATCTGAATGAATGGGGAATGTCCACTCCCTCTTAAATATCCACTGCGCGGAGTTTTATCGGAATGAATGGGGAATGTCCACTCTCTCCTGTCACACTGCGCGGAGTTTTATCGGAATGAATGGTGAATGTCCACACCCTCTTGACTGTTACACTGCGCGGAGTTTTATCGGAATGAATGGGGTATGTCCACACCCTCTTAACTGTCACACTGGGCGGAGTTTTGTCAAAACGAATGGGGAATACCAACTTCCTCTAAACTGTCACAATGCGCGGAGTTTTATCAAAATAAATGGAATAGGGAATGTCCACTCCCTCTTTACTGTCACACTGCGCGGAGTTTTATCAGAATGAATAGGGAATGTCCACTCCCTCTTAACTGTCACACCGCGCGGAGTTTTATCAGAATGAATGGGGAATGTCCACTCCCTCTAAAGTGTCACACCGCGCGAAGTTTTATCGGAATGAATAGGGAATGTCCACTCCCTCTTAACTGTCACACTGCGCGGAGTTTTATCAGAATGAATAGGGAATGTCCACTCCCTCTTAACTGTCACACTGCGCGGAGATTTATCAGAATGAATGGGGAATGCCCACTCCCTCTTAACTGTTACACTGCGCGAAGTTTTATCAGAATGAATGGGGAATGTCCACTCCCTCTTAACTGTCACACCGCGCGAAGTTTTATCGGAATGAATGGGGAATGTCCACTCCCTCTTAACTGTCACACTGGGCGGAGTTTTATCGCAATGAATGGGGAATGCCCACTCCCTCTTACCTGTCACACGAGGTTGAGTTTTATCAGAATAGATGGGGAATGTCTACTCCCTCTTAACTGTCACATTGCGCGGAGTTTTATCGCAATGAATGGGGAATGCCCACTCCCTCTTAACTGTCACACGGGGCGGAGTTTTATCAGAATAGATGGGGAATATCCATACCCTCTTAACTGTCACACTGCGCGGAGTTTTATCAAAACGAATGGGAAATACCAACTCCCTATAAACTGTCACAATGCGCGGAGTTTTATCGCAATGAATGGGGAATGTCCACTCCCTCTTAACTGTCACACTGGGCGGAGTTTTATCGAAATGAATGGGGAATGCACACTCCCTCTTAACTGTCACACGAGGTGGAGTTTTATCAGAATAGATGGGGAATGTCTACTCCCTCTTAACTGTCACATTGCGCGGAGTTTTATCGGAATGAATGGGGAATGCCCACTCCATCTTAACTGTCACACTGGGTGGAGTTTTATCAGAATGGATGAGGAATGCCCACTCCCTCCTAACTGTCACACTGCGCGGAGCTTTATCAGAATAGATGGGGAATGACCACATCCTCTTAACTGTCACACTGTGCGGAGTTTTATCAGAATTAATGGGGAATGTCCACTCCCTATTAACTGTCACAATGTGCGAAGTTTTATCGAAATGAATGGAGAATGTCCACTCCATCTTAACTGTCACATTGCGCGGAGTTTTATCGCAATGAATGGGGAATGCCCACACCCTCTTAACTGTCACACGGGGCGGAGTTTTATCAGAATGAATGGGGAATGCCCACTCCCTCTTAACTGTCACACTGGGTGGAGTTTTATCAGAATGGATTAGGAATGCCCACTCCCTCCTAACTGTCACACTGCGCGGAGTTTTATCAGAATAGATGGGGAATGGCCACACCCTCTTAACTGTCACACCGCGCGAAGTTTTATCAGAATGAATAGGGAATGTCCACCCCCTTTTAACTGTAACATTGCGCGGAGTTTTATCGGAATGAATTGGGAATGTCCACTCCCTCTTAACTGTTACACTGGGCGGAGTTTTATCGCAATGAATGGGGAATGCCCACTCCCTCTTAACTGTCACACTGCGCGGAGTTTTATCGGAATGAATGGGGAATGCCCACTCCCTCTCTACTGACACACTGCGCGGAGTTTTATCAGAATAAATGGGGAATGTCCACTCCCTCTTAACTGTCACACTGCGCGGAGTTTTATCAGAATAGATGGGGAATGTCCACACCCTTTTAACTGTAACATTGCGCGGAGTTTTATCGCAATGACTGGGGAATGCCCACTCCCTCTTAACTGTCACAATGGGCGGAGTTTTATCAGAATAGATGGGAAATGTCCACACCCTCTTAACTGCCACATTGCGCGGAGTTTTATAAGAATTAATAGGGAATGTCCACTCCCTATTAACTGTCACACTGCGCGAAGATTTATCAGAATATATGGGGAATGTCCACACCCTCTTAACTGTCACACCGCGCGAAGGTTTATAAGAATGAATGGGGAATGCACACTCCCTCTTAATTGTTACACTGCGCGAAGTTTTATCAGAATGAATGGGGAATGCCCACTCCCTCTTAACTGTCACACTGCGCAGAGTTTTATCAGAATAGATGGGGAATGCCTACTCCCTCTTAACTGTCACACTGCGCAGAGTTTTATCAGAATAGATGGGGAATGCCTACTCCCTCTTAACTGTCACACTGCGCAGAGTTTTATCAGAATGAATGGGGAATGCCTACTCCCTCTTAACTGTCACACTGCGCAGAGTTTTATCAGAATAGATGGGGAATGCCTACTCCCTCTTAACTGTCACACTGCGCAGAGTTTTATCAGAATAGATGGGGAATGCCTACTCCCTCTTAACTGTCACACTGCGCAGAGTTTTATCAGAATAGATGGGGAATGCCCACTCCCTCTTAACTGTCACACTGCGCAGAGTTTTATCAGAATAGATGGGGAATGCCTACTCCCTCTTAACTGTCACACTGCGCAGAGTTTTATCAGAATAGATGGGGAATGCCCACTCCCTCTTAACTGTCACACTGCGCAGAGTTTTATCAGAATGAATGGGGAATGCCTACTCCCTCTTAACTGTCACACTGCGCGGAGTTTTATCAGAATGAATGGGGAATGCCTACTCCAAAATCTTGAATATCTCATTACAGCGCACATAATGAACATAGAAGAAAATCTGTCTTCGGATAACGTTGAACTGTACTTTTTATAATACGAGCAATAAAGAGAGTAAATTTAGTTCATGCCTGCTGAAACATTATTAAGACAGCACTTTATTATATCCGGTCTGTGAATGCTTGATTAGTTTCTCACCAAGACGTTTTGATCTTGTGGAGTTTAGTATTATAGCAATATTGGTTGGCCATCTCCGTTGGATGCGTTGCCAGATAAGTAATTATTGTCGGTCATCTTATTTGCAGGATATACCTAAGAAATGTATTGACGAAGACAATTACTGTTCATCTATAAATGTGACTCCTTGTCTCACATCCGTAAAACAGAACCGCATTCACTTCTGTCTTGAAGACTGGTTAAGTTAGTTTAACAGAACATGGTATTGCTGAGTATTTTATTTAATTTGTAAAATAGTAGAGACGCGACCGGATTCAGTTCTAGACAAGTCTAACTGCTACAAATTAATATATAATGTGACATTAACGGATTAAATATTTTAGTCAGTGGCTCCTGTTTTGCTACTGATAATTATCTTTATGTCGATAACTTACTAAAAATACGCATTTTGTAATTAACACACACCTATTTCATTAACATTTATATGTACTTAAATAAAATATCTGTTCATAAAATATAAACTAAGTACATTTCAGATATTTCATTTAAGTGTTCTTGCATTTTATTGCTTCATTTTAAATGAATTTTATAGATAATTACAAGCAGGAAACATTAAAAAGACATCCTGGAGTGTCGATGTACCGATCTTGAAGTATAATAGAAGTATACCTATTGATAGAATGCAAGTGCTGAGAGTGTAGTCTAACATTTTATGAAAGGAGAGGTATAGTGTGCTGAAATTCCCATGTTAAATCCTGTTTCAACTTGCATAATGTTTATCCTTTAAACATAAATACAAAATTAAACCAGACACTTTATTTCACAAAACAGCAAATCTGGCGGTCCATTGTCTGTTGTTGAATGAATTTTACCACGATAAACGACATACTATAAAAACGTTGAAATGGGTTTATATCTGGTATATGCACATAAAAGCCGATGACTTACTCGCGCGCATTTAAATAAAATTCATTATTTAAGAATTTCCACCGCGGTTCCTTTATGAACATTTTGGAACTCTCTGTTCTGCATATCAACTTGCTAATGAATATGCACTTTCTCTTCTCTATTGTATAATTGGTGTTTTCGGAGGTTTTAATGTTTACATTGGTCATTCTTTTTTTACATAAACATAACTTTCTGCAAACAAATATTTTCGAATAGCATGAACGTTTGTGAGGAAGAAAAATACATAAGCAACATAATGGCAAATAAGACATATTATAAAAGAAGAATTTGTATAAAAAGTATTTCCGGACTGAGATTTAATACCCAACAAAAGGATATTTATATAAAACGTAATAAAATATATCACTCTACTAATAGCTCTCTATATATTGTGTTTGTGTGTGCGTTGTGGGGTTGCATGCGTGCGTGCATTCTTATGTGTCTGAGTGTGTTGCGAAATACAAAAAGTAATTTCCTTAGTAAGTGCGAGGTAAGAGCTGTATTCGGTGAGGGTAGAATGTGTATTACTGCTGCTAAATGGGGAGATTAACCCGGTAGATACAGCTGTATGCGGTGAAGGTAGAATGTGTATTACTGCTGCTAAATGGGGAGATTAACCCGGTAGATACAGCTGTATGCGGTGAAGGTAGAATGTGTATTACTGCTGCTAAATGGGGAGATTAACCCGGTAGATACAGCTGTATTCGGTGAAGGTAGAATGTGTATTACTGCTGCTAAATGGGGAGATTAACCCGGTAGATACAGCTGTATGCGGTGAAGGTAGAATGTGTATTACTGCTGCTAAATGGGGAGATTAACCCGGTAGATACAGCTGTATTCGGTGAGGGTAGAATGTGTATTACTGCTGCCAAATGGGGAGATTAACCCGGTAGATACAGCTGTATTCGGTGAGGGTAGAATGTGTATTACTGCTGCTAAATGGGGAGATTCAACCGGTTGATACGGATATATTCGGTGAGGGTAGAATGTATATTACTGCTGCTAAATGGGGAGATTAAACCGGTAGATACAGCTGTATTCGGTGAGGGTAGAATGTGTATTACTGCTGTTAAATGGGGAGATTCAACCAGTAGATACAGCTGTATTCGGTGAGGGTAGAATGTGTATTACTGCTGTTAAATGGAGAGATTAAACCGGTTGATACAGCTGTATTCGGTGAGGGTAGAATGTGTATTACTGCTGTTAAATGGGGAGATTAAACCGGTTGATACAGCTGTATTCGGTGAGGGTAGAATGTGTATAACTGCTGCTAATTGGGGAGATTAACCCGGTAGATACAGCTGTATTCGGTGAGGGTAGAAGGTATATAACTGCTGCTAAATGGGGAAATTAATCCGGTAGATACAGCTGTATTCAGTGAGGGTAGACTGTATATAACTGCTGCTAAATGGGGAGATTAATCCGGTAGATACAGCTGTATTCGGTGAGGGTAGAAGGTATATAACTGCTGCTAAATGGGGAGATTAATCCGGTTGATACAGCTGTATTCGGCGAGGGTAGAAGGTATATAACTGCTGCTAAATGGGGAAATTAATCCGGTAGATACAGCTGTATTCAGTGAGGGTAGACTGTATATAACTGCTGTTAAATGGGGAGGTTAATCCGGTAGATACAGCTGTATTCGGTGAGGGTAGAAGGTATATAACTGCTGCTAAATGGGGAGATTAACCCGGTAGATACAGCTGTATTCGGTGAGGGTAGAATGTGTATTACTGCTGTTAAATGGGGAGATTAACCCGGTAGATACAGCTGTATTCGGTGAGGGTAGAATGTGTATTACTGCTGCTAAATGGGGAGATTAACCCGGTAGATACAGCTGTATTCAGTGAGGGTAGAATGTATATTACTGCAGCTAAATGGGGTGATAAAACCGATAAATACAGCTGTATTCGGTGAGGGTAGAATGTGTATTACCGCTGCCAAATGGGGAGATTAAACCGGTAGATACAGCTGTATTCGGTGAAGGTAGAATGTATATTACTGCTGCCAAGTGGGGTGATAAAACCGATTAATACAGCTGTATTCGGTGAGGGTAGAATGTATATTACTGCTGCCAAGTGGGGAGATTAACCCGGTAGATACAGCTATATCCGGTGAGGGTAGAATGTGTATTACTGCTGCCAAATGGGGAGAATAAACCGGTAGATACAGCTGTATTCGGTGAGGGTAGAATGTGCATTATTGCTGCTAAATAGGGAGATTCAACC
>CM017559.1:64472563-64517500 GCA_007844125.1 Sinonovacula constricta | reverse complement strand
AATTAACGATATGCAAGGAACATAACAGGAGAATTGTGAGCAGCTAACATTATTTATCACAGTGCCAATAATTAACGATATGCAAGGAACATAACAGGAGAATTGTGAATTGTGAGCAGCTAACATTATTTATCACAGTGCCAATAATTAACGATATGCAAGGAACATAACAGGAGAACTGTGAGCAGCCAACATTATTTATCACAGTACCACAGACTAACGATATGCAAAGAACATAACAGGAGAATTGTGAGCAGCTAACATTATTTATCACAGTACCAATAATCAACGATGTACAAGGAACATAACAGGAAAATTGAGAATTGTGAGCAGCTAACATTATTTATCACAGTACAAATAATTAACGATATGCAGGGAACATAACAGGAGAATTGTAAGCAGCCAACATTATTTATCACAGTGCCAATAATTAACGATATGCAAGGAAAATAACAGGAGAATTGTGAGCAGCTAACATTATTTATCACAGTGCCAATAATTAACGATATGCAAGGAACATAACAGGAGAATTGTGAGCAGCTAACATTATTTATCACAGTACCAATAATCAAGGATATGCAAGGAACATAACTGGAGAATTGTGAGCAGCTAACATTATTTATCCCAGTACCAATAATCAACGATATGCAAGGAACATAACAGGAGAATTGTGAGCAGCTAACATAATTTATCACAGTACCAATAATTAACGATATGCAGGGAACATAACAGGAGAATTGTGAGCAGCTAACATTATTTATCACAGTACCAATAATTAACGATATGCAGGGAACATAACAGGAGAATTGTAAGCAGCCAACATTATTTATCACAGTGCCAATAATTAACGATATGCAAGGAACATAACAGGAGAATTGTGAGCAGCTAACATTATTTATCCCAGTACCAATAATCAACGATATGCAAGGAACATAACAGGGGAATTGTGAGCAGCTAACATTATTTATCACAGTACCAATAATTAACGATATGCTAGGAACATAACAGGAGAATTGTGAGCAGCTAACATTATTTATCACAGTACCAATAATTAACGACATGCAAGGAACACAACAGGAGAATTGTGAGCAGCTAACATTATTTATCTCAGTACCACAGACTGACGATATGCAAGGAACATAACAGGAGAATTGTGAGCAGCTAACATTATTTATCACAGTGCCAATAATTAACGATATGCAAGGAACATAACAGGAGAATTGTGAGCAGCTAACATTATTTATCACAGTACCAATAATCAAGGATATGCAAGGAACATAACAGGAGAATTGTGAGCAGCTAACATTATTTATTACAGTACCAATAATCAACGATATGCAAGGAACATAACAGGAGAATTGTGAGCAGCTAACATTATTTATCACAGTACCAATAATTAACGATATGCAAGGAACATAACAGGAGAATTGTGAGCAGCTGACATTATTTATCACAGTACCAATAATTAACGATATGCAAGGAACATAACAGGAGAATTGTGAGCAGCTAACATTATTTATCACAGTACCAATAATTAACGATATGCAAGAAACATAACAGGAGAACTGTGAGCAGCTAACATTATTTATCACAGTACCACAGTTTCACGATATACAAGAATCATACAGGAGAATTGTGAGCAGCCAATCATTAGCTTGATTAGATTATTTCTGGTATGAATAAAGTGTTGATATAAGTGATATATAGGTGACACAAGTGTCAAATTATTTTTTTAATAATAAAAATATGTACAATGATATTAATTGTCTATATTGCTGATAAAAAGCAAGATTTTTTTTCCAGTGTTGTAATTGTCTTAGATAAGGAGAAATTTTTTCACTTGTACCGTTTTCTATCTTTGTTAATGATATTGAAAACTATATGCTAAATAATAATGTATCTAGCATAAATATTGTTGACCAAGACCTTGATGTATATTTAAAGATCGTTGTTTTGTTGTATGCGGACGATACTGTCATACTTGCCAAGACGAAAACTAACTTGTCTCTATAAGATTCCTCTATTAACTATTTTTACACTTGGCAGTTTTCCGTCAACACTGAAAAAGGTCTTTGTATTTGGAGACAGGAAAAGACGAATTAGAAATATATCGTTTCGTAGTTACAATATTGAAGTTGTTGATACTTTTAAGTATTTAGGCGCTTTTTTGTAAAACAAGAGTACCTCTGTCAAAAGCCACGTTTGTGCACAAGCAAAAAAGGCTATGTTCAGCTTGTACACAAAATATGCGCAGTTTATGTCTACCTATAGAGTGCCAAGTTAAGCTTTTTGATTGTACCGTACTTCCCATTTTGCTATATGCTTGTGAGATCTGGGGTTTTGGGACATTGGAAATTATTAAAAAGGTCCACACTGATTTTTCAAAACACATCTTACATGTCAAGAAAAGTACTCCACACGTAATGCTATATGGTGACGAAGGGCGTATTCCGCTTTCAATTACCATAAAGAAACGTATTATTGCATATTGGCATCAGCTGGTGAGTAATGATCAGACCCTTTCTTCCACTGTTTATAAAATAATGATAAATGATATGTCTAATAATAATGTTGAATATGCATGGTTAACAAATGTCAGATCTATTTTAAACGAATGTAGTTTAAGTCACATATGGAATAGCCGAGCATTGACTTTGTCTAAAGGAATTCTTTTGTCTCTTGTCGAGACAAGACTTAAAAACCAGTTTTTGCAGTCATGGTATTCTGCCAATAACTCCTCATAAAAATGTGTGAGAATGATCAAAGCAAATCACTTAAATTGAGTAAGTTTTATATATTGTTCTGCAAACTGTCAGTATTTCACCTGGCTTACAACTTCCAATATAACTACCAGGGGCGTGCCTAGGCGACCCTTGAGTATACGCACTATTTCACTATTCCTGGGGGCATTCCCCCGCCGCCGGATTTTTTTTCCTTAGAACGCCGTACATGCATTCTGGGGAGAAACTCTGTCACAGTACAACGAGCAGGAACTGACAGAAAGAGGATTGCAGAAGTATTTGTAGAATTTGGAAAAGGGTTAAAGAACTCTAATTTAAAAAATGAAACAGCTACCAACAAGTGCCAAACACAGGTTATGAACGATTTTTATTTGCTTTTTGACGTTTTTATTTGCATTTATTTATGTGCGTCAGTGCGTAAGCCCAGGCACGCTACTGACTTTGAAATTTCTTTCATATGTTCACTTATTGTTCTGAAAACTTTTGAAATTTCCTAGATGTATGTAGCTCGCCAATCCTTACGACATTTCTGTTGGATTGAGTTAAAAATCTATGTCCATATCAGTATTGTACTGCCTTTAACGTAAAATATTATGTAGCATTATTATTTATACTCATCTCTTAGTCTTGTTTTGTCAGCGTTACACAGCCTGGTTCAATTTATTGTTGTACTTTTGTACCTCACATCACATCTCCTGTATATGTGTTGAGTGCATAAATAAACTTGTTAACTTGTAAACTTGTAAAAGTGTAAGTCCGAATATATATTATGATCTATCTGACAAAATGTCATAAAAGTCTTCAATACGGAAATGTCCATTTGAAACACTTCTGAGAGTAACATGGACAACTGCACGAAGGAACCGCTATTTTAACATAACGAGTAAGCAACATTGTGTCACAAGTTTAGAATATCGTTCCAGTGGTGTCTTAAATGCATTTTAACGTTAATTTCACGTGTAGTCCTATGTTATTATACCACACAAGAATTGTAGGTTATCATTTCCCGCCAAGATTTCTATACAAACCTCTTGATGAGCGGAATGATTTTGGATTGAGCATTTTTGGCGTGATCCCAGACTCTCTGGCGTGAAAACCTCAGCTGTTGTCGAAGCAGGTCACAATCCACATTGGTGCCCAATGCTGACACCAGCATGCAGTAACGGGCAGTCTCTTCGTTCAGTTCGATCAGGATCTGCCGGATAAAAGGCAAAATGACGAAGAACCTAATAATCCTAATTTCTGCTCCACTAATGTATAATATATACAATTATATTTACAATGACATTTTTTGCATACCTCTATATGTAAATGTAGCCAGACCCTGCAGCATACTGTGCAGACCCTGATCCGAACGTTCCAAGCGGTGGTTGATATGGATCTACACTACCTGATTATGTTAATTGATAACCACCTCTGTTTAAATGGGTTCTATTACCTGACAGAGGACATGTCAATTAGTTTATCATTTGTCGTGATTTGTTACGCGGTGTCTGTTTCGAAACAACGTCTGTGTTGTTTACGCACATGTGGTGTACGTGTTTAGTTGCGACACAAAGGAAGAAGGAAGTCTAAATGGAATTGTTTAATTGTGAATTCATAATGTAGGAGTGTTCATTATTTCCTGTATATTTTGTACACGCAATAATGCGTTTACATTTGTTTCTGATGATAATGCTGTAATGTAGTGCAAAAAGTGCAAAAACATTTGAGCAACAACTCATAAAATAAAGTTTTCTTTTTGATATATTACACTTTTTATTTATTGTAATGATAAGATAAAGTTACTGAATTTGCATAAATAATCAAATCAAATTTGCCCCTTTAGAAAGGTTTGCTTGGCTTACCAGGTTTTATGACAATAGTGCGACTTTCGACTACTGATCTTGCTTAATGAATTGCTGGATTTACCGCAGACGAAACAAGATCATTCTCTCCTGACCTTATATGTGGGCATCAATAATCTATTCCGATATCTTATCGTCTCATTATTATAAAATTATCATTATTATAAGATAATGCTTAGAAACACGAGTCGTATTGCATTACAATCACATTTTAGTGCCAATATTTTCATGAATATGTTTGCTATTGTAAAGTTGTTTGTTTCAAACAACTTTCTTTTCATTTTTACTGTTTCGAAAATAGAAAGGTTAAACTGAAATCATGTAAGATAGCATTATTTTATTATCCTTTGAGGTTATAAACTAATACATAATGTGTCCTTTGTCTGAAAAATATAATTAACTTTAAGGAATGGAAATATTTTACTGATCAGAAGATATCTGAGCCGGTCCTGCAAGAAAGGTAATTTTTCCTCGCCATATAAATTTTAGCAGAGAATTCCCAAATGCCACAGTATTTTTAACTCCTACGCGTGTTAGTTAGCTACAGAGTAAATAAGTTTTCCTCAGTTTGGCTCTGTTTTTTATAACTTGAAAACTGTCAAACAGAGCTTTCGTCAACATTGATCTTTTCCTTCTTTCATATATTTTAAACATTATTTCCGCTAAATTTCCATGTTATGAGATTGGGGATTATCATTGAAAACCACAAATCAGCTGCAAATGAGAAAACGACTGCTTGTTTATCCCCTTGTGTTTGATCCATAGATGGAAACTGGTTCACAATATATACCGGTTTAATGCGCGTCATGGGTAAAGACTTTCATTAAATGTTTGATTGAAACTGCAGCTAACAAAATATTACTACTAAGCCTTTTTTCAATTATGTTTTTAATTAATGTTCCAGGTAATTTTATAAATTGTTATTATTGGAGCACGTGCTTTAATAATGAAGATCAATTTTGACTTAGGGAGCAGAAATTGATCAGGCTTAGACAACTTGTGTTGATCGCGATCAGACCTCTTTTGAAGTTCTTTGCTGACTTACAGTTCTACATATGCAAAACATTGGTGGCAAATAATTAGGTTTTTGAAGTTGGTTGTTTATTTGGAATTTTTTTATTCAACATACCTAAGAATTTATTTGTGGCATTTATCAAGTGTAGTTGATAAGTCTTTCATGCAGAAGTATAATTATCTTTCACAAACCAGTGTCCAATCGGAACGTGTCGGATAATTCCACAATCACGGATCAATCAATTCACATATCACTATCGCTTGTTGACCCACTACTTAAGCTTGTTGACAATATCCGGCCACAGAGGAAATTAACACAATGAACACATTTTCTTCTAGCATTAATACGAATCAGGAGCGGACTTTTGATTTAGAATTAAACTTATAGCATATTCGCTTTTATTAACATTTTCTGGTTTCATTTTAATTTATTTTGTTATGAAGTTTTGTTTGCTACTTTAACACGGTTTTGTGAAATCAAAAAGCATGGCGCAACAGGTACATAAAGTTCAAACGTTCAGTGATATTCCAAATACTAAATATTTCAAATACTACGCATAGCTACCAATCTTTATGACCTAATAGCAGTATTTTGATTAGAACACATGTATTTTCACTGATAAAAGTTTCTTATAAGATTTTATATTGAATATTGAGATTTTAAAATTCTGCTGATATTTAAAATGTAAATATAATATTGTGTAATTTCAATCGACGACACATTTTTTGCCATCAGCTTCTTCTGACACTTGTCGAAAAGTAGCGAACTCTTACTGTGGGTTTTTTTCAAAACCTGTAATGGTACCTGTGGTATACATCATTTAGTTAACGTCATGTAGACGTTGTTTTTGCGCGGATTCATGGGCAAAAGGACTGGGTGTAGCCTGTATTTATGTCGAGCATCTTCTAAATGCTAAATACTATTATAGCAAAGTAAATATTGTACTGCCTGGATGAATGAAATAGTACTCGTTTATAGATGAAGGCTGCAAAATCCAAATTAAACAAGAGCCCGTAAGACGACGTGAAAATAAGGGTTTCATTGGACTGACCTCAATAAACCCCTATTTTTAGTAACAGCCACTTAAACCTTGACCTTATTAATCGGAAACACAGTCACAACCGTCCTCCTGCCATAAGGTAACTTTCTATTAAATCTGATATTCATACCTTTATCCTAGTTAACGGAATCGAAAAATCAACTTAAAGTAACATTGATAAACATCATGTTAAGGTTTGGTCAAAATCTGTTTAGAAGTGAATACGAGGAGTAATGCTCGGAAGATTTTGTTGTCCCCATCCCCTCCCCTCTTCACAAACCCCGGCTGCCCGCCAATGCCATATCAGTTTCCAAATTTAGATCCTGGAAAATTTCAAGACGAACTTCTCACAGTTTGCGCTATAATGATCGTGGAGCATCTTTACAATTGCGAACAAGTTGTAAGGTAACCATGACAATGCTGACACGTCGCACGCTTAGCACAAATTTATAAGGCTTAGGCAAATAGTCTAAATCCAGATCAGTCGGCTTCACCTGGGAGCTGTCTGACCAGAATCTGCACTGTTTGCGGCTGAGTCTTAGACAAAACATCGTGTTACTTTGCAGATAATTGTAAGCAAATACCTTACTAACTGTTTAACGTTAAAATAAATAAAGGATAATAAGGATTTAAGAATATAATAGTGTTTAGAGAATAATTGTCAATGGACGACCAAGATGAATGGTCAATCAATCGATGGTGCATAGCAGAATAATGCAATGACATCGCCACAAACCATTTCAACAGCAGTTAACATGTAAAGTACGCTTTAAACACATCAGGTGACGGTCATTAGACATATACCAGTAGTTATAACGGTATACATATCTGTCAGTCATTCAGGACTTTGCGTTAGGTATCTAGACAAAGCCAGCATTTAGACTGCGTAAATTTCATAAGGTGTTTCGGTGACCTGGATCTGTTATACACCTTACTGGCCAAGCCTGTCAAGACAAACCAGAAGCTTTCCCAGACTCGGCTTGTACATTAACTTTAACCCTTATCATACCATATTTGTACATAGAGCAATACAGTTATTTGCTTACAACTGCATTTAAAGGTAACAAGATAGATACATCACGTTATATATTGCTAAAGATTAGGCAGCAACTAGTGCAGATTGATGGTCATAGGTTCAAATAAACATGCCAATCCCTTTGCCTTTTAGTAACAAAATTAGAGCAAAACTTTTAAATAAAACGAAGGGGTGTTATGCCCCTACAACTTTGCTGCAGCAATATCAAATATATATGTTTTGGATAGGTGCATACAATATAGATGAAATCTATAGCTTCATATAGATAAATATAAATGGAATTAACGAGTAATCTAATTTTTTAAATAAGTAAATTCTAAACTATTTAGCAATTCTGTAAACTGCAATACCAGAAAACTTAGTTAAAATAAATATATTAAATATAACAAGAAAAAAAACAATAAACAATGGTTACCTTTGTACAATCATCTTTTGAGGAGGGTGACCCGTTAAATCGACACGATACCTCGCCAACCCCCGTAAATGACGTCAGTTGGGGCTCGGTATTCTTCGGTTGTGTTCGGCAGTTGTCGAACTTTGAGGACATTTTCCGTCACCAAGAGAAGCACGAAGAACCATTGTACATATCCTGTCAATGCTTGTCAGATGGGGAGGCTGTCACATGGAATAGCTTACCTGTGAAAAATATTTGTCACAACATAAATTAAATCTGAAAACAGACGAAAGTGAATTTACTTTCCCCCCTAGCCAAACAACAAATAAACCCCCAACTCGTTAATAGTTACTTACACAGACATGTAACATTGTTAAGCTAACGAAATGAAGAACTACTATTCGTGTTAGTATAAAGTCATTACAGACACATTACAGTTTCGACCTAGATTATCCATTTATAACCTAAAATAGATTCTTAATGGGAACGCTTACATAAGTAATGAGTCGCCGAATTGTAGAACCAGAAAATGGAAACTAAACAATGTCAAACACAAGGCAATGCACTATTGTCCGGGTGAACTTTGTACATATTGTGGAAATGTTGTGGTTTCCCACAGAGACCACATTGTAACTGATTACATAGATGTTCGCATTGTGTTCTAATTGAAACTAATATATTTACAGAAAATAAATCATAAATAGACAGTTTCTTTTAAATTATTTCAAGTGTCGCGTATTGCTAACAATATTCGTTGATAAGTGAATATTTAAGGAGCAAAGAGTCCTTGCCAGAACAGCTCCTATCAATCTCCAGCTGACTATTCTGGGTATACGCTTTTCACCTTAGCATGTTACATGTTTGTATTCTCCATAAAATCATTTGATCATAAATGACCCTTTAAAAATTAAAACATCATTTTAAACATACGTGGGGCTTTTTACTGTCCCTGTATATACCATCTTTATTGACAATTGTCTATTTTTTATATTTTTTTAAATGACAGAAAAAGATAATACCTTGTTGAAATGACAGATACCTACCCCGTTAGAATTACAGTATAATATTATACCTTGTTAAAATTAAACATGAAATGAGTTCAATATACAACGATGCCTATCCCACTCACTGTCTGTGTAGTATGATCTATACCGTCGTTGTACATAAAAACGACCTCCACTTCTCTGCAGATATACGACATCAATTTCACTTAATTAAATCGCAAAAGATGCATGATAAAGAAGTGGGATTACGATGTGGTATTTCGCTAATTAATTGTACAACCTGGGATATGGACATCACGTGATCGGTTCGTTATTTGTGCTATTACGCCAGACATAATTGCTCACGTGACATTGCGTTAAGAAAATAAAGTGAAAGGATAACAATGAACAAATCCAGATAGAATTCGCAACTTAATGGTTGCGCTAAGCACGCACGCTACCAGCCATGCTGTTATTTGAACACAGAAACTTTATAAAATGCTAGTTAACTAGAGAACAGACAAAATACATACGTATATAATCGCACACAAGCGCATAAAATACATACTAGCACGTGCTAGTGTGTTAAAATGTTTGCCTGTTCAGGATTTTACTGCTTTTAGAAGCACTTACAGAAAAGTGTTGATAAGTAGAAGTGAATGATTATCACTGATAAAATACACTTGACATGTGTTAATTTTGCCTTAAAAGCATCGATATTTGATAAAGATCAGACATATCTGACACACCTGCTATTAAAAGCAAAGCAAATTATACATACATGCTACCTGGAAACTTGACATTCTGTTCCATATAACTACATATATGCTACCAGGAGACTTGCCATACTGTTCATTACTGTTCTGCGTTCTATACTTATGATAATCGTAACACTATTTAACTCCAGTTAATGACTAACATGTCTCCTTATTATGTTAACACACGTGTAGAATGATTCAGCATGTATATAACATCGATTATATGTTATTCAAAAGAACATGCAACAACTGGTTATCAAAAAGAAAAGTAGAGTAAATAACCGAATAGAAATATGTGCGACATTTAAATTGCATTCATTTAAAAAGGAAAAGTTAAATTTAATTAAATTTTCACAACTATTCAGATTCAAGCTTTTAAAACCAAGACAATTAAATCAAACAATGTACTGAACTTTTACTTACATTTACGTTGCGAGATATACATGTACATTGTTACGGAAACAATGTTCAAATGTAAAAGATTAATCATTATTTAAAAAATAAAACGCTATCTACTTTTACCTTAATAATAAAGAATTAATGCAATGCAATGCAATGTTCATTGACGAATTACCTCATACATGCTTACATACAACACGCGCATTCAGTCTAAAATAATATAAAAGATACCAATACACTGTAACAACCATGAACCGGTGGGCCAATATTAGTTGTTTATGATATTTGTTCCTGGCTGTATTGTAACTGATGAATCAACAGTCTATGATAAACCAGCCGTCTGTGATGAATCAACAGTCTGTGATGAATCAACAGTCTATGATGAACCAGCCGTCACGAAAAGTAAACCACAGCCTCCAATACAATGACAATAAATCCTTTTGTAACACATGTTCAATACGTCAACGACTAAACTATTTTAAAATAGTATTAAAGAAAATATTTCAAAATCTTATTTTATATTTGCCCACAACTACATGCAAAGGTGTCTACACATTTTGCTAGAGACTCAGCAGCAAAAATCAGACACCTCCCACTGGTACACTATCTGGTCTAGATCCCCACTGTTGCATAAACTAAACTAAGCTTGTCGAGCAATGGTTGGCAGGTTACCAGTGTGTGGTTGTATCTTTAATCTCATTCGAGTATTATATTTTAAGCAAATAAATCGTTATCATGCTCTCAGAATATGCCGCCACAGACAATCTGCAAATATTTCAAAGAGAGTTTTCTCATATCATTCGACCATCACAATAGTATTTGTTCTGTGGCAATGACGTTCGTGGTACATAAAAGAACACGTATTGCTCTATAAAACGGCGTGAATGGGAATCACGGTGTATAAATATATTGGTACCTTCATCACTGCACTGGTTCTTAGTGAACATTTTAATTTAATATCAATAATAATAAGTAAATAATGAATATCATTTATATTTCATCAAGGTCACGCACCCAAATGTTATTTTAATCGAATAAATTCACGTTTCTGAACAAAACTTGATGCACGAAACACATTTGATTTAGGCTTTGCATGAGCGCATATATTTTGACATGTTATTTGTATGCGAAACAATGTAAACCAAGATGCACCACTTTAGTGATCTAAACATGTTGTTATCTGGCTTACAAAGGAAATGTTATATCTAATTGCCATGTATTATGTTTTTTCTCTATTCTTTCTGACACATGTTTGTATAAAAAGTAGTTGTATGCCTTTTAGCAAAATACATCATCTTGATTGCGCTTTGTATGTAAGTAGCTTCGTTTAAAAGGAATGAAAAATACGTGTACACAAGGAAAACTGTCAATGGTAGTACAGGATGTGGCAAGAAGAATATAATAATCGAGGTTGTTATGTGCCGATTACCAACATAAAGTCCACTGGATTTCCACTAAGACGGAACAGGTGTCCATGCTTGAAGAGGGTTCCGAAATGCTTACACACCGTTGGAATGCATACGTGTGAGAGTTGTTGGAAGTCAGTGGTAGATGACAAACAAGAGTGATGTATCCAGCGTAACCAGTTGATTATGTAGCTGTATTGAAGGAATCGATACAAACTGACACAATATAGCTTTCAACGACAATAACTGATGACAATTGGACAATAGTTCTCTGACACCTCCGGATGGAGCACTGTACTGTAATATGCACTTATCTTTTAAGCAATTAACTGGAAAGAAATGCGAGGAATACGTGTTAATCATAAGCAAATATATAATAGTTATATATTAGTTGATGCTTAGCACCATCACAGCCGTTGTCATAATGTTGACGTCAGTGTTTACTTGTTTTGACGTAATGCTTAATATTAAATAATTTAAACTCAAAATACAAAATTTTGAAGAAAAAACAACAACACTTATTCTTTTGTTACGCTATTGCACAAATTTATTTTTTAATGATATTAATCACGCATTGGGCGTGTTTGTATTGCTAAGAGTTAAAATTCAGTGTTTCAAAATGTACTCTCCATTTCGTGTGTATTATATAATAATATGGTGTCAAACGCAATTCTGTTTGATTTATTGAGGAAAGAGACTACACATTTCCAGGAGAAAGATACATTTGAAGCAACTTTCCTTATGAAGTCACCGATACCTGCGGAAACATCCGCTGTACACTGAGTAACATACTATGATAAAACAGGGAAGCAAACGTTTAATGAATGTCAAAATGTTGAATGTTAGTAAACAACACTAATCTTGTAAACTAGTAAATGAATATTCAAAATAGAATATCTTAACTTTTACCATGCTTTCTTTTACAACAACCAGTTAAATGTTTCGTTGTACTATACTCAACTTAACATACAAAGGTAACAGCTTTTGGTGATCATTGCACAGTTATTTATAATAGCTTACCCATAAGAAAAGATATAAACCGTTTCTTGTTGTTCGTTGTCTATTAAGACACTTCTCTCTTATTTACTAGTACTTACTAGTACTTACCTTTCTTTGCTGCTGCTTCCAAGTTTAAATGTCTTGTCAATAATTAGTTGAGTTCAATGATTTCTTAATTGTAATTTTTATTTAGTGAATTATTGAGAAGCTTATCCTGTCCAGCGCTTTGTCATAGGGTGACTGCGCTACATCCATTTAAACGCGTTGTGATTTTGTGCATTTTATTATTGATTTTTTGTCTGTTGCTGTTAAGCCATGAATGTTATTTGTTTGTCATCAGCTTCTGTTTGTATTTCCTTGAAATCATCATTATATTGGAGGAAATAAAGGTATACTACTACAACTACTACTATAACTACTACTATAACTACTACTACTACTACTACTACTACTACTACTACTACTACTACTACTACTACTACTACTACTATAACTACTACTACTACTACTACTACTACTACCACCACCACCATTACTACTACTACTACTACTACTACTACTACTACTACTACTACCACCACCACTACTACTACAACTACTACTACTACTACTACTTTTACTACTACTACTACTACTACTACTACTACTACTACTACTACTACTACTACTACTACTCTGTGTTTTGTCGCTTTAACCTAAACTAGTCAAGTGTTCAAGGTATTATAAACATATTATTTCAGGATGAACGCGAAAAGGCAAACCTAGGCAGGATTTAGATTAGTCTCGGTCTTATTTGAGAAACGTTTCTTTATTTAACACCGACAAGTATTATCTACCTTTCTACTTTTGTCCAGAATTATTTAAAATGTCGTTACACATACAGCCATGTCATTTTCTAGTACTATAAATAAAAAATATGAAGAAACATTACAAGCCATGCCGCTCTTTGAACACAGGCATTTTACATGTTTAACATAGATAATAGACCTATAAAATTAAAATATAGTAAAGTAGCCGTAAGAAATGTAAATGTATTAGTGAAAAATCTTGAAAAATCTGTAATTAAATGTCTATTAAAAGTAAACCGGAACAACAGATGTGATGTACTTCAAACATAAATTTTAAAATTTTCAATTGTTAAAATCCCAAATAAAACAACAACACAAAGTCTGCCAAGTAACAACTATGTAAATGTATGAAAATGTCATTATTAAAATAATTGTTCACATTGTCAGAGACCTTTGCACCTAGTAATTGCTCCTCGAATTTTACAATTCCAGTAGCACGTGACAAAGAGACTGAAATGTCAATACATGTATATTAAATTATTAATATGATAAGTATTGGTCACACACATGTGGTCGTTCACCCTTCAAAAAAGATTACTACAGAAAAGAACATGTTTCACTTAGATTGACGGCAGCTACTGTCATGAAATATGCCCTGGGTCCGATTTAATCAAGTAAAATCAAGGCATCTGGTTTGGATGAAGTGAATGCTATAAGACATGATAAGAGATTGATCATATGTACAACAGCCAAGGTGACATTGGCTGGCCTCATACCATCGATAACGTTATTAATTAGATTTGAGTTCCTGGCCTAAAGGTCTGTACATTTCCATCGGTTTTCAAAGTTTTCACGCTCATAGTCCTCGGTATCAAAATAGACTTCAATAACATTGATGAGATATAACACTCTGCTTTATTTGACCTAATTATAAAGCAATATGATAATGCGTCTATAATAATATTGAAATATCTTAATACAAGTGAGTCCAACACTAATTATCAATAATTAATAATGAAAGTGTAATAACCGCAGAGGTAGAAATATAAGCACTTCAAACAAGCCTCGCTGCTGTGTTAACTCTTTAGCGACGTGGTTTAAGCGGCTTCCAAAGTTGCGCGGTTAAGCATCGTCGCTGGTTGTACGGATTGGTGACCGTTGGGAAGCGCCGGTCTTCATTTTTTGTTTTGTTTAAAGCCATCAGGAGTGTTACAAACTAAGACAAAGTTAATCCCTTATCCCTAATCGGTAAATGACGCTAACTGCACAAAAGCTATCTCTAATTTCTTTTAAAAACAACGTGTATGGGAATGAGTACATCTGAGGATTGTTGATTATCTGTGGTAGATAGATGACGAAGCATAGTTTCGCTGCTGTCGCGATGTATTCAAAGCAGCCTACGGATACTGTAGCCGTTATTCCTTCAATCGATACAAACTGACACAACAACTTTCAACGGCAATATCTGCTGTCCATTTGAGATTTGCTCACTCACACTTCCGGATGAAGCTTTTCCGGAACTTTAATATCCACTACTCTTTTAAAGCTTAATTCGCTTAATACTTAATGCGACCATCATGGGTTTAAAACAGTAAACAAATACAAAGAAATGTATTATTTATAAATTGTTTATAAATCGAATATTCAATAAAAATAATAAAAAGAAGAACAAGGACATGAAGAACAACGACAATAACACTACTACTACTATTACTGCTACTACTACTATTACTACTACTACTACTACTCCTACTACTTCTACTACTACTACTATTACTACTATTACTACAACAACAACTACTACTACTACTACTACTACTACTACTACTACTACTATTACTACTACTACTACTACTACTACTACTATTACTGCTACTTACTAATAACTATAATCAAACTGCTACAAAATGTCGCAAAATATATTTTTTAGCATTTTTATTAGATAGACTTTGACGAGTTTGTACTAAAGTAGAAGATTTCAATGCTAGAAACCTGTTTATTTCTTCTAAACTGTTATCGCAAGGCTTTCGTTTTCATAAATTAAGAAAGGCGTTTTCCAAATTCTTTTACCGCAATGGTTTTATTGCTTCTAAGTATAATAGCAGTATGAAAACGCTGATGCAGAAAGTCATAAGCCGTTCTGCATTTTATGGAAATGTTTTATACAAGTTAAATAAAATTAAGGGTCTCAATAACTTTTCTGACCACTTTACAAAACTTATCAGAAAATGTTTTGCAGACGGTTTCAGCCCGGGAATCCTTCGTTGTACTGCATTGCTTGCAATTGACCCTTTTACAGTCAACAACTTGCATTGCTTTTAAATTACACGATGACCAGACTGGTCGTTGAGACTATATAAAAACGGTGACTTAAAGCCATAATTGGACAGTTACTGTTGGAATTCTTGTCGAGATTGCACAGTAGGTATAACATCGGGATTTTAGTACCTTTCTAACATATAATATGCCAACTGCGGATAAATCCTCGGCTTTTCATGAACTTGTTTTTTTTTTTTTTTTTTTTTTTTGTTTTTTTTGCTGTTGTTTTTTATTAACTTATTAGCTCTTAACAATACTACATTTTGTTTTGTTGGTAGGTTGTTTTCTAAAGTTCGATGTTTTCTTTCGTATTTTTTACATTTGACTTTTGACACTTTTGGAACATGATGTCATGGCATTATATGCCATATTGAAATTGATCTTATTATATATCAGCGCTTGGGCTGTTTTATTTGTTTTTATTATATATCAGCGCTTGGGCTGTTTTATTTGTTCCTATAATATCTTATAATATATCAGCACTTGGGCTGTTTTATTTCAAACTAATCTCTCGTTTGAAATTTTATTTTTACGTTGCCGAGGCTTTTATCTACTGTACATATGTTTATAGTTTATTTTATCACTAGTTATTATGTATGTATAAAAATTCATTGTATTTGTTTTAACTCCCGATGCAGGTGCTTACTGTAAGTTGTTTTACTTTGACGGGATGTTGTTATTTACACTGTTTGTTTGCTAGAAAAACCTTCAGGAAGTGCGAGGTTGGAGCGCTTCATAAACCAGGTTTAAGCACCCCAGTTGGCCCTTTTGCCGAATGACCGTTTCAAGGCGGTAACTGATGGTTTTTCTTTATGTGTGTTATGTCTCGTCTCTGTGTTTTTGTCACATTTGCATTTACCTTGTTTGCTTTTGTCTACTAATCAATAAAATTTAAATATCTGTGAAAATTTTGATAGGACCTTTTCTTATTTATCTTTTGCTTAGTTGGTATAAAAGGAATAATAAGCCACTTAGATAAACTGTTTACACGTGTTTTGAATAACAGGCGAACGTTATGGTCAGAAAACTGTAATGCGTGTGTTGATGCGCAGGCAAGTTTCCGTAAAAAGAAACCGACTCAATTCATAAAATTGTTTTTCTTAATGGAATAACTGACAACTATCTCAATGAGAATAAAAACGTTTTGTTGCACGGGCTGATTTCATTAAGGTCTATGACCAACCTAAACCTTTCAAGTACGGGGTGAGATGAGAGATGTTAAATATACAATAATTGAACAGTCATATATATTATAAAGTAAAGTAAAACAATCATGTAAGTGATAGTTACTCATGAATGATTGGGGTAGCTAAGGTAGAGTATATGTCTTTTTTTCTCTTTTCCCTATACGTAAATGACATTTGAAGATACACTGGCTAGTCGTGGGTTTTAATGCACTGATGTAGGTGTATTTAAAATATATATATTTGTATATGCAAATGATGTTTTATTCTCATATTGTTAAAGCGACTTGTAAAATTGCCAAAAACTAGATATTCCGAAAGATAACTATTGTCGCTCGAAATTAATGGTTATTTTGAAAATACTGTTGTAACAGTATTTAAAAAGTCTGAAAGAGTAAGACATGGTACGTTTTAAATGTAATGGAAAAGAACTTTTTTGATAAATTAATATGTCGAATTCTTAACTATGGACAAAAAGTTGAGGGGAATGAATAAGCACCACAGATCAAAAGATCGAGAGAAACAGTTGCAAACAGTTGCTAGGTTTCAAATCACAGACACAGACTAACGCTGTTTATGGATACTTAGGGCTTTCACATTTACAACAATGGAGACAGCTATTATTAAGTTCCTTAGAAGTTCCTTATACGTGAAGAAATACAATACATACGAATTGTTTATAAGGTGATTATAAACTTATTTACAACTTCAACCAACCACAGTCCTTGGCGAACAATGTGAAAAAAACTTTGGATAACTTTAGATTTTAATTATGTTTGGTTTAACCTAGATGTGGAAAATGTTAAAATATTGTTAAACATGTTCAAACAAGGAGTCAACTATTTTAATTTTCAGATATAGCATGAGCAACTGTATAATTCCTCACGTGCAACATTATACGCGTTCATTCCACTTGTGAGTGTCAAATGTACCTAAAACCAATAGAGGTGTGAATGTCGCTTTTTAGCGTCTAAGAATATCGCCAAATCCGTTACGAATAGAAACCGACAGATGGTGCAGACTAAACTAAATACCAGAACATGAAAACAATGTCCATTCTGCAACGCACTTGAAGATGAGTTTCATTTAACTAATGGCGACTCCATGTTTTGTGATTATCGATCAAAGTATATAACCCTTATTATTGGAAATCTCTAAAATATAATTAAATGAAAGAATTGCTGCAAACCAAAATGTTTAGAAAGCTATAAACATACGTTTTCACATGTTTTAAATGAATATTAGAAGTTTTAAAATGCTTTTCTTCTTGAGTAGCAACCCTGTTTGTCTATAATATGTTCCACTTATATTTGCTACACATATCAAACATTTTATCGTTTCAAACATGATATGCATACAATTTGTATCTTTGTCATTGCATTGAGCAATTGCCGTATTTTGTTTTTGCATAATCTGTACTAAATGGCCAGTCGACCTAATCTGTACCTAGTAGACTCTTTATTAAATATTTGTAAATATGCAGAAACTGTTGTAATACAATCAGACAACTGATATTTAAGAACAGAAATACAACATAAGTCAACCATGTTAAATTAATCAACATCAAAGAAATTGAATCATTGTACTAAGAAGGACAAACACTCGTGACTCCTTATCTTTAACAAGGTTGCCTGATGTTTTACCAGGCAAAATGAACATACCTTTTTAATGTTTTATTGTTTTAACTAATATAAATAAAAATCATTCTGAAGAACTTTGGTTTCGTGTCGACCACCTCTAAGAAGCCTACTTCTGGAATTTTGATTACACGGCTCTGGTTTTCCGGTGGCTTAATCAAAAGGCGATGTGATTGCTAAGAGATAATGTCGTGATATTTACGAACCTTTACTTTGATATTGATCTAATATAATTAACGTGGCTTTAAAACTATCTTGTGACATTTGGAACATAATTGCGACAATAATATTGATTTACTCAGTTGAATGTGAACAGAAAACCTGTCTTTACATAGATCATTCATATATACGGTAGACACAAATGCGATCGCCCCTATAAGTCTTACAAAAGACACACAATATTGGTTATATATGCAATTTTATTACGTTTAACCTCCGGAAATGGTTTTTAAGGAAGCATACCCCACGTCTTACAAGGTTGTTCTAACCGTTTTCCTCTCTTTTTTCTGATATGTCTTCTCTCGGTGTTTATCACTTTTACGATATACTTGTGTTACTGCAAATTGTAAAATATGTTTTCTTTATCATATGACCGTGTCATATTATTCATCCTAATGTTCATCTAAAATTATCTAATGATTGTATAAATATATCATTATGAACATTATATCAACAAATATTCGAGGATCTGTACCTGCTTTGTTTCTCTCCGAACACGTTTACATAGAACATACATACACACATACATACACACATATGTACATTATATATATATATATATATATATATATATATATATATATATATATATATATATATATATATATATATATATATATATATATATATATATATATATATATATATATATATATATATATATATATATATATATATATATATATTATTCATATGTAGTACTTACAATCTGGCGACTAATTATACCTTTAATGCGCGAATAATAACACATAAAAAATCATGCATCCCGCAAAGTATAGCACCACATGACGAACCACTCCGCCAGTACTCTCACACCGTTACAGCGACAAATCCAATCATCTGTTGGTTGAAGTATTAGTCCACACGATATATTGATGGAATGGTGGGAGCACTTGGCTGGTATCCGATGGAACAATTCTGTTACCTGGCCACGGATTCAGGTAAGGCAGCCAGGTGAGTTCACATAACAAGTAACATACTGCCAGTTCTGAGTACGTTTTAAAAGCCAATAAGGTAATGTTCAGCAGTATTAAGTAAGAGAAAAGATAGAAATATACAGAAATGGATGTAATGGATAAAATCTCTGCTGATTTATACTAAAGATATCGATCCTTTATTGTCTGTTTACCTTGTGTATTTGTGGTAGGAGCTTCCGACAAAAGAAGTTGCTGCAAGCAGACACCTTTTAACTGTCCATGGTCATCAGTATTTCTGTTACTGCTACCTCTATTTGCGCTGATAATGGCTCTGTCATAAATCGTCTGTAAGTGGCCTCATGATGCCAGTGAAACGTTACACGTAGTCTGCAGTTTTCGCACTGATCCTAATAATTGATAAGAATAAACTTAGTATTGCATTGATAATAATCGCTGATGTGGTTTCGGACCAGAATGAATTATGATTGTGCGCAAGGGAACAACTGTATGCATATGCTGGGATTACTATTTTATATATTTATACTTTTGAGAATTACAATCAATTAAGCGGTATACATGATTGGGTTTATAGAAGCTTATCATCATATAAAGCTATATGTCCATTGTGTGATATTTAGATGTTGTAGTGGAAGATGTTTCTACATACAGCTGGAACGTGTCCTGACATGATGTGAGTTGTAGTGGAAGATGGTCGACATACAGCTGGAACGTGTCCTGACATGATGTGAGTTGTAGTGGAAGATGGTCGACATACAGCTGGAACGTCTGCTTCCATGATGTCAGTTGTAGTGGAAGATGGTCGACATACAGCTGGAACGTGTCCTGACATGATGTGAGTTGTAGTGGAAGATGGTCGACATACAGCTGGAACGTGTCCTGACATGATGTGAGTTGTAGTGGAAGATGGTCGACATACAGCTGGAACGTGTCCTGACATGATGTGAGTTGTAGTGGAAGATGGTCGACATACAGCTGGAACGTGTCCTGACATGATGTGAGTTGTAGTGGAAGATGGTCGACATACAGCTGGAACGTGTCCTGACATGATGTGAGTTGTAGTGGAAGATGGTCGACATACAGCTGGAACGTGTCCTGACATGATGTGAGTTGTAGTGGAAGATGGTCGACATACAGCTGGAACGTGTCCTGACATGATGTGAGTTGTAGTGGAAGATGGTCGACATACAGCTGGAACGTGTCCTGACATGATGTGAGTTGTAGTGGAAGATGGTCGACATACAACTGGAACGTGTCCTGACATGATGTAAGTTGTAGTGGAAGATGGTCGACATACAGCTGGAACGTGTCCTGACATGATGTGAGTTGTAGTGGAAGATGGTCGACATACAGCTGGAACGTGTCCTGACATGATGTGAGTTGTAGTGGAAGATGGTCGACATACAGCTGGAACGTGTCCTGACATGATGTGAGTTGTAGTGGAAGATGGTCGACATACAGCTGGAACGTCTGCTGACATGATGTGAGTTGTAGTGGAAGATGGTCGACATACAGCTGGAACGTGTCCTGACATGATGTGAGTTGTAGTGGAAGATGGTCGACATACAGCTGGAACGTGTCCTGACATGATGTGAGTTGTAGTGGAAGATGGTCGACATACAGCTGGAACGTGTCCTGACATGATGTGAGTTGTAGTGGAAGATGGTCGACATACAGCTGGAACGTCTGCTGACATGATGTGAGTTGTAGTGGAAGATGGTCGACATACAGCTGGAACGTCTGCTGACATGATGTGAGTTGTAGTGGAAAATGGTCGACATACAGCTGGAACGTGTCCTGACATGATGTGAGTTGTAGTGGAAGATGGTCGACATACAGCTGGAACGTCTGCTGACATGTTGTGAGTTGCAGTGACAGATGGTCGACATGCAGCTGGAATGTCTACTGACATGATGTGAGTTGTAGTGGAAGATGGTCGACATACAGCTGGAACGTCTCCTGACATGATGTGAGTTGTAGTGGAAGATGGTCGACATACAGCTGGAACGTCTCCTGACATCTTGTGAGTTGTAGTGGAAGATGGTCGACATACAGCTGGAACGTCTCCTGACATGATGTGAGTTGTAGTGGAAGATGGTCGACAGACAGCTGGAACGTCTCCTGACATGATGTGAGTTGTAGTGGAAGATGGTCGACATACAGCTGGAACGTGTCCTGACATGTTGTGAGTTGTAGTGGAAGATGGTCGACATACAGCTGGAACGTCTCCTGACATGATGTGAGTTGTAGTGGAAGATGGTTGACATACAGCTGGAACGTCTGCTGACATGATGTGAGTTGTAGTGGAAGATGGTCGACATACAGCTGGAACGTCTGCTGACATGATGTGAGTTGCAGTGACAGATGGTCGACATACAGCTGGAAAGTCTGCTGACATGTTGTGAGTTGCAGTGACAGATGGTCGACATACAGCTGGAATGTCTACTGAGATGTTGTGAGTTGCAGTGGAAGATGTTTCTACATACAGCTGGAACGTCTGCTGACATGATGTGAGTTGTAGTGGAAGATAGTCGACATACAGCTGGAACGTCTGCTGACATGATATGAGTTCCAGTGGAAGATGTTTCTACATACAGCTGGAACGTCTGCTGACATGATGTGAGTTGTAGTGGAAGATGGTCGACATACAGCTGAAACGTCTGCTGACATGATATGAGTTCTAGTGGAAGATGGTCGACATACAGCTGGAAAGTCTGCTGACATGATGTGAGTTGTAGTGGAAGATGGTCGACATACAGCTGGAACGTGTCCTGACATGTTGTGAGTTGTAGTGGAAGATGGTCGACATACAGCTGGAACGTCTGCTGACATGATGTGAGTTGTAGTGGAAGATGGTCGACATACAGCTGGAACGTCTGCTGACATGATGTGAGTTGTAGTGGAAGATGGTCGACATACAGCTGGAACGTCTCCTGACATGATGTGAGTTGTAGTGGAAGATGGTCGACATACAGCTGGAACGTCTCCTGACATCTTGTGAGTTGTAGTGGAAGATGGTCGACATACAGCTGGAACGTCTCCTGACATGATGTGAGTTGTAGTGGAAGATGGTCGACAGACAGCTGGAACGTCTCCTGACATGATGTGAGTTGTAGTGGAAGATGGTCGACATACAGCTGGAACGTGTCCTGACATGTTGTGAGTTGTAGTGGAAGATGGTCGACATACAGCTGGAACGTCTCCTGACATGATGTGAGTTGTAGTGGAAGATGGTTGACATACAGCTGGAACGTCTGCTGACATGATGTGAGTTGTAGTGGAAGATGGTCGACATACAGCTGGAACGTCTGCTGACATGATGTGAGTTGCAGTGACAGATGGTCGACATACAGCTGGAAAGTCTGCTGACATGTTGTGAGTTGCAGTGACAGATGGTCGACATACAGCTGGAATGTCTACTGAGATGTTGTGAGTTGCAGTGGAAGATGTTTCTACATACAGCTGGAACGTCTGCTGACATGATGTGAGTTGTAGTGGAAGATAGTCGACATACAGCTGGAACGTCTGCTGACATGATATGAGTTCCAGTGGAAGATGTTTCTACATACAGCTGGAACGTCTGCTGACATGATGTGAGTTGTAGTGGAAGATGGTCGACATACAGCTGGAACGTCTGCTGACATGATATGAGTTCTAGTGGAAGATGGTCGACATACAGCTGGAAAGTCTGCTGACATGATGTGAGTTGTAGTGGAAGATGGTCGACATACAGCTGGAACGTGTCCTGACATGTTGTGAGTTGTAGTGGAAGATGGTCGACATACAGCTGGAACGTCTGCTGACATGATGTGAGTTGTAGTGGAAGATGGTCGACATACAGCTGGAACGTCTGCTGACATGATGTGAGTTGTAGTGGAAGATGGTCGACATACAGCTGGAACGTCTTCTGACATGATGTGAGTTGCAGTGGAAGATGTTTCTACATACAGCTGGAACGTCTGCTGACATGATGTGAGTTGTAGTGGAAGATAGTCGACATACAGCTGGAACGTCTGCTGACATGATATGAGTTCCAGTGGAAGATGTTTCTACATACAGCTGGAACGTCTGCTGACATGATGTGAGTTGTAGTGGAAGATGGTCGACATACAGCTGGAACGTCTGCTGACATGATATGAGTTCCAGTGGAAGATGGTCGACATACAGCTGGAACGTCTGCTGACATGATGTGAGTTGTAGTGGAAGATGGTCGACATACAGCTGGAACGTGTCCTGACATGTTGTTAGTTGTAGTGGAAGATGGTCGACATACAGCTGGAACGTCTCCTGACATGATGTGAGTTGTAGTGGAAGATGGTCGACATACAGCTGGAACGTCTGCTGACATGATGTGAGTTGTAGTGGAAGATGGTCGACATACAGCTGGAACGTCTGCTGACATGATGTGAGTTGCAGTGACAGATGGTCGACATACAGCTGGAACGTCTGCTGACATGTTGTGAGTTGCAGTGACAGATGGTCGACATACAGCTGGAATGTCTACTGAGATGTTGTGAGTTGTAGTGGAAGATGGTCGACATACAGCTGGAACGTCTGCTGACATGATGTGAGTTGCAGTGGAAGATGGTCGACATACAGCTGGAACGTGTCCTGACATGATGTGAGTTGTAGTGGAAGATGGTCGACATACAGCTGGAACGTGTCCTGACATGATGTGAGTTGTAGTGGAAGATGGTCGACATACAGCTGGAACGTCTGCTGACATGATGTGAGTTGTAGTGGAAGATGGTCGACATACAGCTGGAACGTGTCCTGACATGATGTGAGTTGTAGTGGAAGATGGTCGACATACAGCTGGAACGTGTCCTGACATGATGTTAGTTGCAGTGGAAGATGGTCGACATACAGCTGGAACGTGTCCTGACATGATGTGAGTTGTAGTGGAAGATGGTCGACATACAGCTGGAACGTCTGCTGACATGATGTGAGTTGTAGTGGAAGATGGTCGACATACAGCTGGAACGTCTGCTGACATGATGTGAGTTGTAGTGGAAAATGGTCGACATACAGCTGGAACGTGTCCTGACATGATGTGAGTTGTAGTGGAAGATGGTCGACATACAGCTGGAACGTCTGCTGACATGTTGTGAGTTGCAGTGACATATGGTCGACATGCAGCTGGAATGTCTACTGACATGATGTGAGTTGTAGTGGAAGATGGTCGACAGACAGCTGGAACGTCTCCTGACATGATGTGAGTTGTAGTGGAAGATGGTCGACATACAGCTGGAACGTCTCCTGACATGTTGTGAGTTGTAGTGGAAGATGGTCGACATACAGCTGGAACGTCTCCTGACATGATGTGAGTTGTAGTGGAAGATGGTCGACATACAGCTGGAACGTCTGCTGACATGATGTGAGTTGTAGTGGAAGATGGTCGACATACAGCTGGAACGTCTGCTGACATGATGTGAGTTGCAGTGACAGATGGTCGACATACAGCTGGAACGTCTACTGAGATGTTTTGAATTGTAGTGGAAGATGGTCGACATACAGCTGGAACGTCTGCTGACATGATGTGAGTTGTAGTGGAAAATGGTCGACAGACAGCTGGAACGTCTCCTGACATGATGTGAGTTGTAGTGGAAGATGGTCGACATACAGCTGGAACGTCTCCTGACAAGTTGTGACTTGTAGTGGAAGATGGTCGACATACAGCTGGAACGTCTCCTGACATGATGTGAGTTGTAGTGGAAGATGGTCGACATACAGCTGGAACGTCTGCTGACATGATGTGAGTTGTAGTGGAAGATGGTCGACATACAGCTGGAACGTCTGCTGACATGATGTGAGTTGCAGTGACAGATGGTCGACATACAGCTGGAACGTCTACTGAGATGTTTTGAATTGTAGTGGAAGATGGTCGACATACAGCTGGAACGTCTGCTGACATGATGTGAGTTGTAGTGGAAGATGGTCGACATACAGCTGGAACGTCTGCTGACATGATGTGAGTTGTAGTGGAAAATGGTCGATATACAGCTGGAACGTGTCCTGACATGATGTGAGTTGTAGTGGAAGATGGTCGACATACAGCTGGAACGTCTGCTGACATGTTGTGAGTTGCAGTGACAGATGGTCGACATGCAGCTGGAATGTCTACTGACATGATTTGAGTTGTAGTGGAAGATGGTCGACATACAGCTGGAACGTCTCCTGACGTATTGTGAGTTGTAGTGGAAGATGTTCGACATACAGCTGGAACGTATCCTGACATGATGTGAGTTGTAGTGGAAGATGGTCGACAGACAGCTGGAACGTCTCCTGACATGATGTGAGTTGTAGTGGAAGATGGTCGACATACAGCTGGAACGTCTCCTGACATGTTGTGAGTTGTATTGGAAGATGGTCGACATACAGCTGGAACGTCTGCTGACATGATTTGAGTTGTAGTGGAAGATGGTCGACATACAGCTGGAACGTCTGCTGACATGATGTGAGTTGCAGTGACAGATGGTCGACATACAGCTGGAACGTCTGCTGACATGTTGTGAGTTGTAGTGGAAGATAGTCGACATACAGCTGGAACGTCTGCTGACCTGATATGAGTTCCAGTGGAAGATGTTTCTACATACAGCTGGAACGTCTGCTGACATGATGTGAGTTGTAGTGGAAGATGGTCGACATACAGCTGGAACGTCTGCTGACATGATGTGAGTTGTAGTGGAAGATGGTCGACATACAGCTGGAACGTCTGCTGACATGATGTGAGTTGTAGTGGAAGATGGTCGACATACAGCTGGAACGTCTACTGACATGATGTGAGTTGTAGTGGAAGATGGTCGACATACAGCTGGAACGTCTCCTGACGTGTTGTGAGTTGTAGTGGAAGATGGTCGACATACAGCTGGAACGTCTCCTGACATGATGTGAGTTGTAGTGGAAGATGGTCGACCGACATCTGGAACGTCTCCTGACATGATGTGAGTTGTAGTGGAAGATGGTCGACATACAGCTGGAACGTCTCCTGACATGTTGTGAGTTGTAGTGGAAGATGGTCGACATACAGCTGGAACGTCTCCTGACATGATGTGAGTTGTAGTGGAAGATGGTCGACATACAGCTGGAACGTCTGCTGACATGATGTGAGTTGTAGTGGAAGATGGTCGACATACAGCTGGAACGTCTGCTGACATGATGTGAGTTGCAGTGACAGATGGTCGACATACAGCTGGAACGTCTGCTGACATGATGTGAGTTGTAGTGGAAGATGGTCGACATACAGCTGGAACGTCTGCTGACATGATGTGAGTTGCAGTGACAGATGGTCGACATACAGCTGGAACGTCTGCTGACATGTTGTGAGTTGTAGTGGAAGATAGTCGACATACAGCTGGAACGTCTGCTGACCTGATATGAGTTCCAGTGGAAGATGTTTCTACATACAGCTGGAACGTCTGCTGACATGATGTGAGTTGTAGTGGAAGATGGTCGACATACAGTAGGAACGTCTGCTGACATGATGTGAGTTGCAGTGGAAGATGGTCGACAGACAGCTGGAAGGTGTGCTGACATGATGTGAGTTGCAGTGGAAGATGGTCGACATACAGCTGGAATGTCTGCTGACATGATGTGAGTTGCAGTGGAAGATAGTCGACAGACAGCTGGAACGTGTGCTGACATGATGTGAGTTGCAGTAGAAGATGGTCGACATACAGCTGGAACGTGTGCTGACATGATGTGAGTTGCAGTGGAAGATGGTCGACATACAGCTGGAACTTGTGCTGACATGATGTGAGTTGCAGTGGAAGATGGTCGACATACAGCTAGAACGTGTGCTGACATGATGTGAGTTGCAGTGGAAGATGGTCAACATACAGCTGGAACGTGTGCTGACATGATATGAGTTGCAGTGGAAGATGGTCGACATACAGCTGGAACGTGTGCTGACAGGATGTAAGTTGTAGTGGAAGATGGTCGACATACAGCTGGATCGTCTGCTGACATGATGTGTGTTGCATAGAAGATGTTTTTTCACATACAGCTGGAACGTCTGCTGACATGATGTGAGTTGTAATGGAAGATGGTCGACATACAGCTGGAACGTATGCTGACATGATATGAGTTGTAGTGGAAGATAGTCGACATACAGCTGGAACGTCTGCTGACATGATATGAGTTCCAGTGGAAGATGTTTCTACATACAGCTGGAACGTCTGCTGACATGATGTGTGTTGCATAGAAGATGTTTTTTCACATACAGCTGGAACGTCTGCTGACATGATGTGAGTTGTAGTGGAAGATGGTCGACATACAGCTGGAACGTCTGCTGACATGATATGAGTTCCAGTGGAAGATAGTCGACATACAGCTGGAACGTCTGCTGACATGATGTGAGTTGTAGTGGAAGATAGTCGACATACAGCTGGAACGTCTGCTGACATGATATGAGTTCCAGTGGAAGATGTTTCTACATACAGCTGGAACGTCTGCTGACATGATGTGAGTTGTAGTGGAAGATGGTCGACATACAGCTGGAACGTCTGCTGACATGATGTGAGTTGTAGTGGAAGATGGTCGACAGACAGCTGGAACGTGTGCTGACATGATGTGAGTTGCAGTGGAAGATGGTCGACATACAGCTGGAATGTCTGCTGACATGATGTGAGTTGTAGTGGAAGATAGTCGACATACAGCTGGAACGTGTGTTGACATGATGTGAGTTGCAGTGGAAGATGGTCGACATACAGCTGGAACGTGTGCTGACATGATGTGAGTTGCAGTGGAAGATGGTCGACATACAGCTGGATCGTGTGCTGACATGATGTGAGTTGCAGTGGAAGATGGTCGACATACAGCTGGAACGTGTGCTGACATGATGTAAGTTGTAGTGGAAGATGGTCGACATACAGCTGGAACGTCTGCTGACATGATGTGTGTTGCATAGAAGATGTTTTTTCACATACAGCTGGAACGTCTGCTGACATGATGTGAGTTGTAGTGGAAGATGGTCGACATACAGCTGGAACGTCTGCTGACATGATGTGAGTTGTAGTGGAAGATGTTTCTACATACAGCTGGAACGTCTGCTGACATGATGTGAGTTGTAGTGGAAGATGGTCGACATACAGCTGGAACGTCTGCTGACATGATGTGAGTTGCAGTGGAAGATGGTCGACATACAGCTAGAACGTCTGCTGACATGATGTGAGTTGCAGTGGAAGATAGTCGACAGACAGCTGGAACGTCTGTTGACATGATGTGTGTTGCAGTGGAATATGTTTTTCCATACAGATGAAACGTCTGCTGACATGTTGTGAGTTGCAGTGGAAGATGGTCGACATACAGCTGGAACGTCTGCTGACATGATGTGAGTTGCAGTGACAGATGGTCAACATAAAGCTAGAACGTCTGTTGACATGATGTGAATTGCTGTGGAAGATGGTCGACAAAAAGCTGGAACGTCTGCTGACATGATGTGAGTTGCAGTGACAGATGGTCGACATACAGCTGGAACGTCTGCTGACATGATGTGAGTTGCAGTGGAAGATAGTCGACATACAGCTGGAACGTCTGTTGACATGATGTGAGTTGTAGTGGAAGATGGTCGACATACAGCTGGAACGTCTGCTGACATGATGTGAGTTGCAGTGACAGATGGTCGACATACAGCTGGAACGTCTGCTGACATGATGTGAATTGCAGTGGAAGATAGTCGACATACAGCTGGAACGTCTGTTGACATGATGTGAGTTGTAGTGGAAGATGGTCGACATACAGCTGGAACGTCTGCTGACATGATGTGAGTTGTAGTGGAAGATGGTCGACATACAGCTGGAACGTCTGTTGACATGATGTGAGTTGTAGTGACATATGGTCGACATACAGCTGGAACGTCTGCTGACATGATGTGAGTTGCAGTGGAAGATAGTCGACATACAGCTGGAACGTCTGTTGACATGATGTGAGTTGTAGTGGAAGATGGTCGACATACAGCTGGAACGTCTGCTGACATGATGTGAGTTGCAGTGACAGATGGTCGACATACAGCTGGAACGTCTGCTGACATGATGTGAATTGCAGTGGAAGATAGTCGACATACAGCTGGAACGTCTGCTGACATGATGTGAGTTGTAGTGGAAGATGGTCGACATACAGCTGGAACGTCTGCTGACATGATGTGAGTTGTAGTGACATATGGTCGACATACAGCTGGAACGTCTGCTGACATGATGTGAGTTGCAGTGGAAGATAGTCGACATACAGCTGGAACGTCTGTTGACATGATGTGAGTTGCAGTGACAGATGGTCGACATACAGCTGGAACGTCTGTTGACATGATGTGAGTTGCAGTGGAAGATCGTCAACATACAGCTAGAACGTCTGCTGACATGATGTGAGTTGTAGTGGAAGATGTTTCTACATACAGCTGGAACGTCTGCTGACATGATGTGAGTTGCAGTGGAAGATGTTTCTACATACAGCTGGAACGTCTGTTGACATGATGTGAGTTGTAGTGGAAGATGGTCAACATACAGCTGGAACATCTGTTGACATGATGTGAGTTGTAGTGGAAGATGGTCAACATACAGCTGGAACGTCTGCTGACATGATGTGAGTTGCAGTGGAAGATGGTCAACATACAGCTTGAACGTCTGTTGACATGTTGTGAGTTGCAGTGGAAGATGGTCGACATACAGCTTGAACGTCTGTTGACATGTTCTGAGTTGCAGTGGAAGATGGTCGACATACAGCTGGAACGTCTGCTGACATGATGTGAGTTGCAGTGGAAGATGGTCAACATACAGCTTGAACGTCTGCTGACATGTTGTGAGTTGCAGTGGAAGATGGTCGACATACAGCTGGAACGTCTGCTGACATGATGTGAGTTGCAGTTGAAGATGGTCAACATACAGCTTGAACGTCTGCTGACATGATGTGAGTTGCAGTGGAAGATGGTCAACATACAGCTGGAACGTCTGCTGACAAGTATCACTCACTTGAAAATGTTTTATCTCATTCGTTTGTTGAGTTCTATGTATAACAGACTTTTAAACATCTTCTCTGAATTGGTATCTGGCATCATATATATTTAGAATATACCATGGCTGTTGTGTAATGTTATATTCAAAGTACAGCACAAGTCTTTAAGAAAAGGTATTAAGTTTTTAAATGTGCACCAATTTTATTTTATTTTCCGCCCTTTGATAAAAGAAATGTGATATTATGTTGATATCAATAACAACTAGCATAACACAATTAAACATGTACATTATAATAGGGTTTACAGACAAATGGGTCAGCAGTTACAACAAAATTAATTATGAGGTCCTTGCAAGTGAAGTGGTCTTTCATTTGTAGTTCATTTATTAAACAAGTGAAAATGTTTGAAAACAAGTGGCCGTGACCTGGATACAGTGTTTACTTGAGCGCGATGACTAGAAGTGAATCCTTGACAGGAAACCCTGTCCAGCAACATTACTCCATCCAGGTATAGTGTTCACAGTCTTTCAGCTAGCCCAATATAATGAGCGAAAAAGATAACATACAAGAGTACATGTACAATTTCATCATTATTGGACCGTTGTGCACAATAATGATATCTTTAAAGTCCGAATCTCTTACGTCTGCACCACATTGCTGGTGATGACTTATCATTTTGGCAGAATATTTATTTTGCTTCATACAATGTAATAACTGATAAAAATCATTCTGGGATTCATGCCATTCATTACAATTTCACTTCAGAATTTATATAACTATATAGAAGGATGTGTAACCCCGCCCCCTCTTACCCCACCCCCCCCCCCCCCCCCAAAAAAAAAAAATAAAAAAAAATAAAATCAAAATAAAATCTATGTAAGACTGAAACTACCAACAGGTAAAAAAAGTTATAACTGTTTTAGACAGCAGCAGAATGTGCAGCTATAGCACCAAGAACGTACAGTTGTATCGGGGTTTTTAGACTGGTGCGCATGCGCCAGTCTTAAGTAACGATGCTGTGAACACGGCGACGTGCGGTTGTTAACTTCGGGTGTATCATTGCGACCACGAGAGCGTATTCAAGTAGTTGTGCGGCATAAGAAGTAATGCGTTTTTATAAAACACAAATATTACGAAGGAATGCGAACATTTGTAAGGAAATGCGACAAATAAAAACAAGGAAACAATGTAATGTTGTTGTTCGAACAAATATAAAAGAATATTAAAAGAACGATTATAAACAAATCAGTCACGTGACAAGCGGGAGATAGCGTTGATCGCCATTTTGGATAGATCGGAGTGCTTTTGATCGAGTTTCTGCTCAGCTTTCAAGGACCGTAAGTACGTTGGCAAATATTTTTGTTAATGCATTGTTAGGATCGACGTAAAAATTAGGATTGTAACTGTTTCAGTCTCTTAAGTTACGTGGGCCTTGTGCATTTCATTGTTGACACTACTTCAGTTGTGGCGGAAGCCGATCATAACTGCATTAGAACTAGAAGGTTTTTTATTGTTTACTTCAGATAATGCATTTTTTTCGTAACGTTTGTGGTGTGGTGTTAGATTAATAAGCTAACTGACTTCGGCATTTTTTTTGTCTTGAAATCTAGACCTAAATACAGGAGGCTACGATTATAAACAAATCAGTCACGTGACCAAAATTGCGGGAAAATATAGCATGGGTTGCCATTTTTGTAAGCTTCTGTGGATTGAGAGTTTCCTAAGCAATATTAAGGTAGCAGTGACATCCATTGGTGGAATACAGTTTTCTGGTATGTTTTCATGTTTTACTTGAAAGAAAATGTCCGGCTTTAAACTGACTTCTCCATCTAGCATTATTAATATTTATTTCCTACTGCATATGTACATATATGTTACAATACTGATGACCGCAACCGTTCACGTAACCTTCATGCTGTGCTACTGTTGACAATCACTGTACTTCTACTGCATGAACCAATTACAACAGCCAGGTTAATGGTTATCACCACGGTACTTTATACTCAGGGATTTCAATAGCTTTCACTTTTGTTGAGAATCTCTTTGACAATTTTCAAGGGATCATGATCAGATTGACACAAGTCAAATCATGTGTTCACGAACTTAACTTATTGTAAAATTGCTTTAACTTCATTTCCATATATTTACAAGGGTCCACTTAGTATTTACTTCATTTTTTAAATGCTATACATACTACATTTATGGTTATTCTTGCAAAATTTGACCACTTATTCTGCGCTTCTGCATCAAAATGACCCCCAACCTAAGATTTAGGTGAGGTCAAAACTGGAAAACCTCAATTTTCCTTGCATCAAAATGCAAATATCTGGATCTGTTGAAATCCCTGAATATACTGAATTATTTGCTAATGTTGTTGATAGTGACTGTTACTTACAAACGAAAAGAACATACACATAGTTTCATTTGTTTCGAGTAATGATATCTGTGCAGGAAAAGTTTTATTCTTTTGTTCTTCTCCACCTTTCTTTTGTTCATCTTCAAATGTTTTTCAAAGTTTTGTTACATTAAATTCTTATATGAAAACGACTAATTGTTATTCATTGCTCCCCTATGACAGCCAATGTAAGACCATCAACAGCAATCTTTCCAATTCCTTAATGTGCATTTCGCCGTTCAAGACATCTTGGTTACTCCCTTGGAACTACGCTTTCAACCGGCGCGCCAGTCTTCCAACGCTTTCAGCGCTTTGATTTTTTTTGCTGCTAATTCTGGCTTTCGCTGTCATGATCCTTGGCTGCATGTGCGATATATGGCTATGTGACACAGATATCGGCTTTAATGGCGATCGGTAATATAGTGACACACGAACCAATGACCAGTTAGTTACGGGCTGACTGCTGATGTGGTTAAGCCATACATGGTCAAGAAAGTGTTATGTTCACAACAACATTTGGTATGAGCGTATGAGGAAGAAAATGAGTTTTGAGGGAAATAATAAAATTCACTAGCTTTAAACTTAATAAACTTAATAAACTTTTCCTAATAAACTTTCAAAGATAAATGCAAAACCAATAACAACGTATACTATCAAAAGGTTAACTCCAGCAAACATAAACAAACATGCATTATGCCTTTTGACGACATTCATTAGACAGTGGAGATATTTAAAAGGTAGAGCGACTAAACACAACATTTCCATAAAAAGAACAACGTCGATTACAACAACAACGACAGCGGTACTCTTCGCAAAATGGCACTTATGAATATTCACATGTTACCGTAAACGGCTAATGGTTTACAAACTGATCAAAGAACACACGTTCTCGGTTTTAGCGCCTTTAATTATAAGACCGTAAAATCAACAAGATACGATGCTTACATTGTCGAACACCAATGAGTGTCACGTCCATGTTGCCATGCTATAAAACTCGATACTGTAACCGTTCTATACAAAGTCTATCATAAGGATATATTACAAAGTTCTATGAGCATTGCTAGATATATCAAAATTCGAAAAGGACAAGGTATTTCACATGCAAGCCAAGCCAATTGTAAAAGTAAAAACAAATTTGTGATGAGTCATTTAACGAAAAAAACAAAACCCGACAGTTACCGCCTTGAAATGGTCAGTCGTCAATACTGGGGTAAATATGCCGGTTTTACAGAGCCTTATGCCGAATGAGTAAACCAGGTAAGGGAACGGCATACAGCGCCTGATATATTCAGTGTGAAGAAACATGGATAGTACAAAAATACGTTTGGTCTAGTGGAAAAGCACTTTACCTTGTAATAGAGATCAATGAAATATAATACGACCGACAATTATACTTAAAATAGACCGAGTGTGCCTCTCGTTTCTTGTTAGGTGGGGAAGACTGGTGACTATATGTCTCATCCTATGTGATTGGTCAATCATTTTATTATTTAAGAAATATGTTTATAATAGGTAGCTTGTGCCTGCCATTTTAAATAAATGACGATTGTCGTTAAATTTATATAGTTCCAGGCGATTAAGGATTCAAAAAGATAAATACAAAATCTAGGAAGGAGCCAAATTAACTTAATGAAAACACCCGAAGCAAATTGTGTAAATCGGACTAAAGTCAAAAACGGAAAGCAAATGGCGTGCTTCGGACAGAAAGCGACAATAACAGTTAAGCGTTTGTAGTCAAACACACATTTGAAGAAACATTGAATGCTGTAGTGAAACCAGAAATGGGAGGAACCTTAAACGTTGTATCAAACCAAAAAAATGAAGGATATTGAATGTTGTAGCCTAACCCAAAATAGCAGGAACATTGAATGATGTAGACAAACCGCAAGCTGGAGGAACGTTGAATGTTGTAGCCAAACCCGACATGGGTGGTACATTGAATGTTATAGTGAAATCCGACATGGGTGGTACATTGAATGTTATAGTCAAATCCGACATGGGTGGTACATTGAATGTTGTAGTCAAATCCGACATGGGTGGTACATTGCATGTTGTAGCCAAACCCGACATAGGTGGTACATTAAATGTTTTAGCCAAACCCGACATGGGTGGTACATTGAATGTTGTAGTCAAATCCGACATGGGTGGTACATTGAATGTTGTAGCGAAACCCGACATGGGTGGTACATTGAATGTTGTAGCCAAACCCGACATAGGTGGTACATTAAATGTTGTAGTCAAACCCGACATGGGTGGTATATTGAATGTTGTAGTCAAACCCGACATGGGTGGTACATTGAATGTTGTAGTCAAATCCGACATAGGTGGTACATTGAATGTTGTAGCGAAACCCGACATGGGTGTTACATTGAATGTTATAGTCAAATCCGACATGGGTGGTACATTGAATGTTGTAGCCAAGCCCGACATAGGTGGTACATTAAATGTTTTAGTCAAATCCGACATGGGTGGTACATTGAATGTTGTAGCCAAACCCGACATAGGTGGTACATTAAATGTTGTAGTCAAACCCGACATGGGTGGTATATTGAATGTTGTAGTCAAACTCGACATGGGTGGTACATTGAATGTTATAGTCAAATCCGACATAGGTGGTACATTGAATGTTGTAGCGAAACCCGACATGGGTGGTACATTGAATGTTATAGTCAAATCCGACATGGGTGGTACATTGAATGTTGTAGTCAAATCCGACATGGGTGGTACATTGAATGTTGTAGCGAAACCCGACATGGGTGGTATATTGAATGTTGTAGCCAAACCCGACATGGGTGGTACATTGAATGTTGTAGTCAAACCCGACATGGGTGGTACATTGAATGTGATAGTCAAAAACGACATGGGTGGTACATTTAATATTGTAGCCAAACCCGACATGGGTGGTACATTTAATATTGTAGCCAAACCCGACATGGGTGGTACATTGAATGTTGTAGCCAAACCCGACATGGGTGGTACATTGAATGTTGTAGTCAAATCCGACATGGGTGGTACATTGAATGTTGTAGTCAAACCCGACATGGGTGGTACATTGAATGTTGTAGTCAAACCCGACATGGGTGGTACATTGAATGTTGTAGTCAAACCCGACATGGGTGGTATATTGAATGTTGTAGCCAAACCCGACATGGGTGGTACATTAAATGTTGAAGCAAACCCGATATAGGTGGTACATTGAATGTTGTAGCGAAACCCGACATGGGTGGTACATTCAATGTTGTAGCCAAACCCGACATGGGTGGTACATTAAATGTTGAAGCAAACCCGATATAGGTGGTACATTGAATGTTGTAGCGAAACCCGACATGGGTGGTACATTGAATGTTGTAGCAAAACCCGACATGGGCGGTACATTGAATGTTGTAGTCAAACCCGACATGAGTGGTACATTTAATATTGTAGCCAAACCCGACATGGGTGGTACATTTAATATTGTAGCCAAACCCGACATGGGTGGTACATTGAATGTTGTAGCCAAACCCGACATGGGTGGTACATTTAATATTGTAGCCAAACCCGACATGGGTGGTATATTGAATGTTGTAGCCAAACCCGACATGGGTGGTACATTAAATGTTGTAGCCAAACCCGACATGGGTGGTACATTGAATGTTGTAGCCAAACCCGACATAGGTGGTACATTTAATATTGTAGCCAAACCCGACATGGGTGGTACATTTAATATTGTAGCCAAACCCGACATGGGTGGTACATTAAATGTTGTAGCCAAACCCGACATGGGTGGTACATTAAATGTTGTAGCCAAACCCGACATGGGTGGTACATTGAATGTTGTAGTCAAACCCGACATAGTTGGTACATTTAATATTGTAGCCAAACCCGACATGGGTGGTACATTAAATGTTGTAGCCAAACCCGACATGGGCGGTACATTGAATGTTGTAGCCAAATCCGACATGGGTGGTACATTGAATGTTGTAGCCAAACCCGACATGGGTGGTACATTGAATGTTGTAGTCAAACCCGACATAGGTGGTACATTGAATGTTGTAGTCAAACCCGACATGGGTGGTACATTGAATGTTGTAGCCAAACCCGACATGGGTGGTACATTGAATGTTGTAGTCAAACCCGACATGAGTGGTACAATGAATGTTGTAGCCAAACCCGACATAGGTGGTACATTGAATGTTGTAGCCAAACCCGACATGGGTGGTACATTGAATGTTGTAGTCAAACCCGACATGAGTGGTACAATGAATGTTGTAGCCAAACCCGACATAGGTGGTACATTGAATGTTGTAGCCAAACCCGACATGGGTGGTACATTAAATGTTGTAGCCAAACCCGACATGGGTGGTACATTAAATGTTGTAGTCAAACCCGACATGGGTGGTACATTTAATATTGTAGTCAAACCCGACATGGGTGGTACATTGAATGTTTTAGTCAAACCCGACATGAGTGGTACAATGAATGTTGTAGCCAAACTCGACATAGGTGGTACATTGAATGTTGTAGCCAAACCCGACATGGGTGGTACATTGAACGTTGTAGCCAAACCCGACATAGGTGGTACATTGAATGTTGTAGCCAAACCCGACATAGGTGGTACAATGAATGTTGTAGCCAAACCCGACATGGGTGGTACAATGAATGTTGTAGCCAAACCCGACATGGGTGGTACATTGAATGTTGTAGCCAAACCCGACATGAGTGGTACATTGAATGTTGTAGCCAAACCCGACATGGGTGGTATATTGAATGTTGTAGCCAAACCCGACATGGGTGGTACAATGAATGTTGTAGCCAAACCCGACATAGGTGGTACATTGAATGTTGTAGCCAAACCCGACATAGGTGGTACATTGAATGTTGTAGCCAAACCCGACATGGGTGGTACATTGAATGTTATAGCCAAACCCGATATAGGTGGTACATTGAATGTTGTAGCCAAACCCGACATGGGTGGTACATTGAATGTTGTAGCCAAACCCGACATGGGTGGTATATTGAATGTTGTAGCCAAATCCGACATGGGTGGTACATTGAATGTTGTAGCCAAACCCGACATGGGTGGTACATTGAATGTTGTAGCCAAACTCGACATGGAAGGAACATTTAGTATCCTAGCCAAACCTAAAAGTGAAGGAACAATTAATGTTGTGGCCAAACAAAATATGAGAGAAGCATTTAATTTTGTAGCCAAATACGAAATTTGATGCACATTGAATAGTGTAGCCAAACCCAAAGATAGTGATTGATCGAATGTTGTAGCCAAACCCAAAATTGGAGGCACATTGTTCGTTAAAGCAACACCCGAAATTGTTGGAAGTTTTAATGCTTTAGATAAAACTGAAAATGGAGAAATATTTAATGAAATAGACCTGAAAAGGGAGGTAAATTGAATGTTGTAGTAAAACCCGAAATTAGATGAAGATTGAATTTATGCCATACCCTAAATTGTTAGAAAATTGAATGGTGTAGCCAAACCCGAAAAAAAAAAAGAAACAATGCAATTTATAGCTAAACCCGAAACTGGAGGAGCTGCAAATGTGAAGCGGAACCTGAAATGTGAAAAACATAAATGATGTAACTGAATAAGAAATGGGTGGGCATTAAACGATGGGGCCAAACCCGAAATCTGAGGGACATAAAATGCTGTCACCAAACCCGAAATTGGCGGAATATTGGATGTTATAGGCAAAGTCGAAACTGGAAGAACACTAAATGTGTAGCCAAATCCGACAAAGAAGAAACATCAAATAATGTAGACAATCTCGATTTTGGTGGAAATGTTAATGTTGTAGCCATACCCCCAAACGCAAAGGTTATAACTAACATGTTTTGATTAAGGACGAAAGTAAAAGCCAATGGCATCATTGCAGACGTTGACGTAGTGCAAAGTTTATTTCGAGCTTGGTGTCAAAGCAGAAAAAGCAAATTTAGTTTCTCGAAAGGAAGGCTGAAAAGGCCAGCAAGTAATGACCGCCTGGCACTGTTATGTACAGTAGTACACCAGCGTTTAAGGGTACACTAGTCAGGTTAAGGGTTGTTTACCGCTGTAGTATTAGTGGCGTAGCATTCGCGTAACTGCTAGAAAAGGACAAGAAAAGCATTGATGCGAAGCATCAAAGGGCGACGCAACATTGAAAAATAATATTTATTATAATTTTAGATATGACTAATATAAATTGTTAATTAAACATTAAAATCACTGCAATAATTTAATTCTGGTATATAATGCTACTTATATGTACAACTACAATCCTAAAAAAGGGACAAACATGTCTTCATTAACAAGTATAACTGTCAGATGTACATAAGTGTTTAGAAATTTAAAAAGTAAAAATACCTCCTCTGCGTGAACAATTGTTATTGATCAATATTCTTTGTCTGTTTAAATGTTTTGTGTGTTATATTTAATGTAAAAACAAAGAAGGAAAAAGTCACAGAATTTTTTTTTTGATTGGGATTCGATCTCTGGAGACCGTTAACATCAGGATAAGTCCATAACCACTGCACTATTTCACGAATGTCATCTGTGTGTGAGTAAAATTTATATTTTTCATAACGTGTCACTACAGACCCTATCGATCTACTTTTTAGAAATAGAGAAAATAATAACTTTTAAACAAATAACCTATAGTTTTCATAAGTTTTATAAACACATTAAGGATTACGGACTCTGAAATGCATGTTAGAAATTGGTAATCGTCTTTACTATTTCTTGTTAAGCATTCTATAAGACATATAAAAATAAAGTTTAGACAACTTTTACCAGCTTAAACATAAGATATGCAAATTTTAAGATTGTACCCCTCGTTTCGGATATGACCTGAAAAATGACAACAACTGACGACACAAAATCCTCTATAATTTTGCCAAATGAATAAATTAATTAATTATTTGGATTTATTCTATAAGAAAATACGCAAAATGGATTTTTTATGAACAACATCCTAAAACACAAGTGATTTTTTTCTGTTTATTTTCAAATGTGTGATTTTCCAGCTAAAAATTTCTATAAAGAATTATCCCAAGAAACCTATATATAAATGATCTACACTGTATAAGTGACAAAATATAAAAAAGAATAACCTTTACCACATAGTTATTTCACAACAGATTTAAAGGTAGAATGCAGTCCATCTTCTCCAACTTGTGTGTATATTATCCTGAGATGTTCCAGGTTGAGTCCAGATGATGCTATATGTTCTTCTGTTGGCAGTTTACAGACACTACTGGCTACCAGACATTTCAATGATTAAAGATTTGTTACCTTTTCGACAGAAGACGGCAGAAAATGATGGTACAATGCTTTTACAGAACAAGACAATTTGAGAACATCTGGAAATAATGTGCATGAATGCTGAAAGAGTTTCACCAAAGTGTGCACATCTTCCACAGCATCATGTGCATTGTACTGAATGCACAAAATATCACGTGCCAGACCTTCCTGTTTGTAGCTACCTCTGTTAGCATATGTCATACGAAACAAGGATAGTGAATCCACACAACCAGCAACACTGGCAAAAAAGTCGTCCAACTTGTTAATATTTGACACTGCTGACAGAAGGATAGAGGAAATCAACTTCCTGCTATTGTGTGCCACTAACACAACTTGATCAAACCTTTTCAGCCACTTAACAAACATATCAACAGCACATTGTATACTAACAGTTTCTACTGTAGCCCCATTTACATACGTAACACCATCTGCCACACTTATTCCATGCAAAGTTGGTTCCTTTAGCAGCACATACGTGGAAAACTCACAACCACTATCTTCCTCTCTGGCAGCCATCTGTATTATATATGGCTTTCTTCCATTATGAACTGAAAGAATAAATAAAATTCATATCTTAAATAACACACACACACAAAATCATAATTGTCACCTTTTCTTATTTACCTATTCAGTCACACAAGTTGTCTTTATTTACAGATGCTGGTAGAAAATAAGGAGATGAATTCTTTTTTACTGAACCATATTTATCAAAGTCCTACAATATATATATTAAAGATGTTAAAAAATGTTGTAAACAAAGCCAATAAACCATGTCTTTGATTTAACAACTCAATGTATGCTAATTTACTTACTGAGATCAGATTTTCTCAATGGACTTCCCTGCCCATCTCTCCATCTTTTTCAGATTGCTGTTGCTAATAGTTGGAATGTTAAGTGCCGCTAACATGTGGTTTACTTTTTGTGAACCTCCCAGACTGTCAATCATAGCTGTAAAAGAAAAGAACTGATATCTGGGACTAACAATTCTGTTTTATTTGTGTAAGAATAACAGTAAAAAAGACTGGATGGTGGATGCTGTACACCTCTAAAACAATAATTTATTGATAATTATTTGGCACAGTAATGTTTGGCTGGTCCAGAAGATTGTGAAAAAAGTAAGAGGACCTACTCAACACTGAAGTCCAGTTGCACAAGTGAATTCAATGTATACAAATACAATGTGTCAAAAATATTTTATACCAATGCAAACATGTTTATTTTGTTTTAACAAAAAAAATGAGAAAAATACTATATCACATATTGGTACGAAATGTTTTGGGTACGAAACTGGAGTTTTATTTCAATGGCAAGGTAACAAAATAAATCAATAACTAACATAATCAATTGGATTGCAGATGCTCTATGCATCTGTTATGCAAATCAATTCTTACCTGTTCCAAGCTTTGTGTTCAAGGCAAAACTTCATCTGACCATCTTTCCATAGGCCACAGTGTTCATGTGTCTACAGTCCCTATTTAAACATTTTATATATAAATAACCCCTAATTCTTTCTTTAGTTTCCCAATGACACAGTGGAATCAGCCTGGGTCTACATAAAGTACAAAATTTTAAGTCCTTCAACCAACACGGAGAATTCGGCCATTCTGAGTCCTATTTTCCAACTTTCATTCTCCTTGGGCGAACTTTCAATGTCCACATAATCACAAACACGATCACTCACAAAATAAGTATGATCTTGTTTTTCATTAATTACCTTTTTTGACAGTGCTTTTAGGACATGATTTGCTCAATCGACCGCGGCGATCACGTCTTTTCGACTCCATTTTTGCAAACCGGATCACGTGGTATTTTACTATGGTCACATGGTGTTCCGGAGGCCTACGAAATTAAACGGAAAATTACGAATTTTCAGAGTCCGTAACCTTTTATGCAAAGAACAACTTTACATGTAACAATAATTCTGCATACTCGCTATAGTTTTATATAAAAAGAACGTCATTTACCAAAATAGGGCCCGTACGTTGGGAATGTGTAAATCGCGGAACTTCCGGAATTCGGAACGCCTTGTCCATTTTCCCCCGACTATTCTCTAGCTAGAACGAAAATGTCCGAGGACATCCGCTCGCATGGACAAAATTTTTCAGCATTCCATATATAGGCGGCACGCTCCAGCGCGTCGCCAATCATGCTAGAAAGTTCATTTGTTTATTTTTAACTGGGTTCCGAGAATGTTCTGGGTTTCGTGTATGTTCTTGAAATTCTTTGGATCTATATATGGGCGTTTTAGCCGAATTAAAGGAAGTTTGGATAACAGTTTTGTCTGATATATTTGCTATTATTTTGTTATATTGTACCAGTTTATTGTTTTTTTTGGCTGGCTTGTTCTTTTTATGTACCATTTTATCGTTTAGTAAGCGTGCCATTTTATAAATAAACTTATATAGCGACACCGGTCGTAACAGGCACAAGTCTAAAAAGAGGGAAAATAAACCCCAAACATACAATTCCATAGACAATGTTTAGCTTAAAAAACAAAGCAACAGATTAACAGAGGAACAAACAAAATGCAACATAACAAAGTAATTCTAACATAAACAAATTCCTACCATGCATACAAACTGCAAACTTAAAATCATCAGCCAACTGATCAAATTAACCCAGTATGAACGTGTAATAAAAGATATAAGTAACTTAGTTAACTTAAAACGTTATCAGATTAAAGAATGACTTATTCGTGAGTTGATTCCTTTGGTTGCTGTTCTGACGAAAAATTGTGAAATCGTGATCCGGATCTTCACTTTTGTATTTTTGGATTAAAAACATGTTCTAAAATGCAGCTTTTTAATAATTTATCTATAGACAGTTTATACGTGAAATTGGTCTATACATTTTGTCGACGGTTTTATCGCCTATTATATAAAGGGCTTTCTAAAACTAATGACTTCTTGTTGAGGGTAAACTACTTACGTTAATGAGTGCTTATTCAGACTGCCATATTGGCCATAGGTTCCGTGTATGGCCATATATTGACCAAGTAGCACCGGTAACTCCGCTAGTCCGTGTTGATAAACCTGGCCACTTGACGCTCTATAGTGTCTAATGTATAATCTCATCTCTGAAAATTACAACGCCGCCTTAGTTACTGTTGCTATCGTCTAACAAGCTGTCTTTCAATGGAGATGCTAATTGCAAACTACACCTGCACAGTGCAGCCTTGTTGAGTGTTTAAATATGTTTTAACAATATCAAAGTATTTCAACCACTGTTCACGATGGAGACACTATTTATATGCAGCTGTTGACTTTGGACTGACAAATTTGACAGACCAGAACTGTTGCCTAAGTTTAGTTGACCTGTTCAGAGATGTGCATACTTCACTCTGCACACTTGATACGCCACTCTGTGTAACAATGGCTCCGAATGTAACAATCGACATTATAATATAATACAACAAATCGACACAAAATGTAACAACATTTTTTTCCAAAATGAGAGGTATGCGAAATGTAAAAATATGACACAATATGTAACAACGGTGCCACATGAAACAAAAGCGACACGACATGTAACACCATGTCATCATCATCATCATCACACTCATAATGATCATCATCATCAACATAAAATTTCTGTTATTATCGTTATCATCATTATCATCATCATCATCATCATCATCATCATCATCATCATCATCATCACCATTTTCATCAATGTCATTATTTTCATTATGTTCATAAGGTCTCCTCCTCTTTCTTCTCTCTCTAACCATCACCCTCGTTATCACCACCACTACTCCTCACCATAATCATCATCGTCATCATTATCATCATCATCAAAAAGGGCCTATTTATTAAAAAAAATAAAACAAAACAAAGTGTACACTTTGTTAAAGGGAATTCTTCTGTACGTATCATACATCATCATCATCATCATCATCATCATCATCATCATCATCATCATCATACATCATCATAATCATCTTCATCATCATCATCATCATCATCATCATCATCATATAATGTGCATATACTCACACGAAAACGAAAGTATACAGTTTGTTAAACGGAATTATTATATATAGGTAAATAAGAAAAGGTCCTATCAAAACTCTCACAGACATTTAAATTTTATCTACCAGTAGACAAAGGCAAACAAGGTAAATGTAAATGTGAATATACCTTTCATCATCATCATCATCATCATCATCATCATCATCATCATCATCATCATCATCATCATCATTATCATCATCATCATCATCATCTTAAAATACATACATACTCACACAAAAAAAAAGAAAGTGCTTTTAAAGGGAATTCTTTTATAGAAGCAAAACGACGTACGTTTAACACAGAGTTGCTTTCATATTTTCTGTCGTATCTACTTGCTTTGATCCGAAAAGGTCATAACAGATACTGATTTTCATATAACTTGACAAACATCCGAACATACCTTCGTCCCTATGTTATTTATACTCAAACAAATGCCCTGATAATTATCTAACATTAATTAAAGATACAAAGTTGTCTAGCTAATGCATTTTTTCACTGTTTAATGCAACATTTACCTGCCTGTAGTTTGTTTCCATTTGTATAAAAATTCTTTAAACCAATTCCACACTTTCTTTTTTGTGTATGCATTTTATGATGACGGAGATGATGACGA